>JANLIY010000694.1:0-26409 GCA_029490685.1 Schizonepeta tenuifolia
TATACACAAGGACCAAGTAAAGGAATAAAATCGATATTCTTTGATGCATTGTGTATATGTGCTGTGTGTGCAGTGTATGTGTATATATGTGTGTGTGTCCAGTGAACGTGTATAAATATTTATATGTATGTGTATGTGTGTGTGTGTGTGTGTGTGTGTGTGTGTGTGTCCAGTATGTGTATATATGTGTGTGCAGTGTGTGTATATGTGCAGCGTGTGTATATGGTGAATATGTGTGTGTGTGTGTATAAGTTATAATTAGGTTGTAAACGAATCGAATCAGAGCGAATATCTATGTATTCGATTCGATTCGAAAAAATTGTTGCATATTCGATTCGATTTCGAATATTTTTTTGTATTCGTATTCGATTCGATAAGGTATTCACAAATATTCGGTTTGATTCAATTTTTTTAAAGTGTATCATTCGGTTCGATTCGATTCGATTCGATTCGATTCGAAATTTTCTTAATTAACACTATTCGATTCGATTCGAATATATTCAATTCGAAAATTTAATTTTACCTAATAAACAATTAAATACACAACTTAATAATAAATTATATATCCAAATCATAATAAATCAACTCACAATTCACAAATCATAATAAATATACTTCAAATGCATAAATAAAAATAAGTTTGTCATCAAGTACACAACATAAATGAAAATCACAGTTTAACATAAATAACAAGTACACCGTTCAAATGCATAAATAAAAATAAGTTTGTCATCAAGTTTATCAAAACAACACTTCACTAAAATCATTTGCAAATGGCAAGTGGCAACATCCAATCTTCCACAGTTCCACCAAACTTGCAAATTAAGTAGTTTGCAACGTGACATGGTAAGGCACTTCTTCTTCCTAAACAAGAATAAAAGACGATTAGAAATCAATTTTGTAAAGACATGTACATATATCAAATAAATAAAAGAAATTAAAGAAATAAATAGAACTTACACGTGTCATAAGGGGCTTCTTAATCCCGTGAAGCCGACGAACCCAATCTGCTCCACAAATCAAAGCTTCTACAACATCGGAACTCAACCTTGAACGATAAGGATCTAATACCCGAGTTCCTGCACTAAATGTAGCCTCCGACGCCACTGTACTAATGGAAATAGCCAAAACATCACGAGCTAACTTAGATAAGATATTAAACTTCAACTCTTGAGATTTCCATCAAGCTAAGGCATCAAAATCAGTGGCTACACTTGAATCCCCATCTTGACATCGAAAAAACCCCCTTCTCTAAGTAAATGTCTAGTTCCGATTTGTCCATAGAACCATGCACTTCAACAGTGTTCAAATAATCATCAAACATAGACATACCAGAAGACACTAGTTTGCCTTTCGATGAGGAGTTTGCAGATGAAGAAGAACATTTTTCTGTAGTGATAGTCTTTCAAGCCCTTGAATTATCAATTTCAACATACTCAAAGTACAAGCTATGTAATGCATCTCGAACCTTCATCAAATTTGCACGTGCATCACTCTCACTATATATTTTACTAAATGCAAACTCAACCAACCTCATTTTGAACCTAGGGTCAAGTATTGCTCCAATAGCCATCAAAAGATTGCAACTTCCCCAATATTTATCAAATTTTTGCTTCATCTTTTTTATCATCACTCTAATAAACTCATTAGAATGATTTTCATTTTCATTCAATACATGTTTGACTCTCCAAATAACAGCAAGATAAACATTAGAGGTAGGATAATCAACACCAGAAATGACATGAGTAGCTTCATAAAAGACCTCTAAAATATCCATAACATCCTTCACTTTCTTCCAATCAATACTAGGACAACAGTCATATAAAGGGTCTCTCTGTTGAAATATAGAGAATGCATCTTTAACTCTGAAAGCATCAACTAGCATCTCGTATGTAGAATTCCAACGAGTTGGACAATCAATGATCAATGTTTTCACTGAAATGCCTAGATGATGCACGACATCAGAAAACTTCCTCAACCTAGACTCTGATTGGTTAATAAAACGCACGCTGTTTTTGACATCTTCAATGATCGTTTTTATCTCAGAAAGGCCATCTTGAATGATAAGATTCAATATGTGTGCAGTACACCGAACATGAAACAATTGACCTTCCAATGGCAACTTACTGCTCTTTGAGAATGTTTCTTTAGCAATTCGAATTGCCACATCATTGTTCGATGCATTTTCCACGGAGATAATGAATACTTTATGCTCTATCCCCCAATCTTTTGTGCACTTTATGAGCCCGTCATAGATATCAATACCTGAAGAATGTCAGTAAAAATTAGTATAATTGGCAGTAACATATTAGAATCAATTAGATTAAATGCAAGAGAATTTTAAGTAAATATATAATATTTACAAATTGCAACTTACCAGCATGCGGAGGAAGGAGATGTATGAAGCTAAGAAGTCGCTTTTGAAGCTGCCATTGTGAATCAACAAAGTGTCAAGTGACACACATATAAGAAATCTTTTGGACCTTCGACTTCCAAATGTCAGTGATCAATGAAATCTTATTGATGTCTCTCAACACCAATTGCAACTTTTTCTTGTCTATTTCATAAACATTCATGACATCTTTCTTTGCTGTGGTACGAGAAATCTTCTCAAACTGTGGTTGGTTGATACTCATCATAAAAGTAAAACCATCATTTTCCACAACATTAAATGGTTTGCTCGTTCATCAAAATCCAATGAGCAATGGCTTCCCTCAGCAATGGTTGAACTCTTTTTTCTCTTTTCCTTTCAAATTGACCCTTTTCTTCCTCTCCATCCCCATCTTTGTCATCTTCTACATCAATATCTTCTTTATCTTTCTCTCCATCAACATTTTCCTCTTCCTCTTCAGCTTGTAGGTTATCATCATCACCTTGATCTCTCATATTTTCATCTCCGTCATAAATAACTTCCACGGTACATCTCTGCACCTATCATCACAATTTTCAAGTGTTTAATTAAATCATAACAAGTCATAAATTTATTCATTAATAATTGTGTAAATCACTAAAACGACTTATATTAAATCTTGGAGGGAGTATATAATACTTACCCCCTGATTTTCCTCTCTAATCTCATCCTCTTCATTTGTTCCATCTTTTAAATTTGAGTCACCCATATCCTGCTGAATAAATAGATGAAATGATATTATGGATTAACAAGTTTTTAATTAAAATCTGATTCATATTCTGTAATGCTCGTACTAGTTTAGCCATGATCAAGAGATATTCATTCCAGATTTTCAGTTTAATATAAGCATAGTTGCAACTGATGATTGGCAGTAAGGAACAATAGTATTGCAAAAGGAATTATTTAGGCTTCCATTCAAATCCCAACATAATTCTCAACATTTTCTTAACACATTTTTGTACTCCTGAGGACCAAAACAGCACAACAACCTTAGTTCTTTGAGAAGTAAGATTGGATTAACAGGAAGTAAAATATTAATTCCGTAATTAATAAATGAATCAAAATGAAAATTCCCTAATTCCTCCTACGTTTTTCACCGCATCGAGCACAAATTTTCAGGATGAACTATTAAGTTTGTAATTAGTAACATAATTTGCAATGGTCAGGTTCCGACAGTGGAAGAGCAAATAGATTTATGCCAACTTTATGCAATCAAAAAGCTTAACCATATGTAACAAAGAAGGACCACATTGAAAACAACAAGTACTACGAGAGAGAGAGAGAGAGAGAGAGAGAGAGCGAGAGAGAGAGGACGAGAGAAGAGAGAGAGAGAGAGAGAGAGAGGAGAGAGAGAGAGAGGAGAGAAGAGAGAGAGAGAGAGAGGTTGAACCGTTGAAGTGGACAGGAATGGCGGATGTCGCCCGGCGGTCCGGCAAGTTCGACGGGAATGGGGAACTGGCGGCGTTTCTTATTTCTTAGGGTTTGAAAAGTGAGAGAGAATGAGAATAGAGAAATGAGTTGTATTGTATATTGCTGCGTAGGGTCTAAAAGGGAAAGGATTAGGAATTGAGATTATTTATATTTAATTTTACTTTTTAATTTAGTTTGCATATATAAATATATATATATATAGGTCAGTAGACAGTAGTTTACCCATTGTATGTATATTTATATATCATTTTGCATATATTCCATAAATATAAATATATATATATATGTATATATATATTAATATAAATCGAATCGAATATTTTTGAATATCGAATCGAATACCATTATTTTGAGTTTGTATTTGAAAATTAATCGAATCGGAAAAAATATTTGTATTCGTATTCGAATCACAAATTTTCGAATTCGAATATCGAATACTCGAATCGAATATCGAACCGAACCAAAAAAGTTTGATTTGTTTACAACCCTAGTTATAATTGATGAAAATAATTCCTTCATTTTTCTTTTGGGTAAAAATTGACAAATTGTAATAGAGGCATTAGTCAAAATAGCCATTTTGAAAAACAAAAGATAAATAATGTCCTTTTGAAAAAAAAGTTGTCCAAAAAATAGTCATTTCTTTTATGTTATGATATTTCTACCCTTATAGAAGGATTTATACCCTTTTATATTTTCATAGGTATACAAGAAGGTTAATTTTAATTTGAATCATAAACGAAGACTAAATCTTCATGTATGAATTTCCGGCAAAAAATTCCGGCAAAAATTTTCAGTGAAAATTTTTCGGCCAAAATTTGAATCATACACGAAGCCTAACTTCATGTATGCATCATATATGCATCATACACGAAGACTAACATTCATGTATGCATCATACACGTAAATTCCCGCCGAAAATTCCCGGCGAAAAATTCCGGCAAAAATTTGAATCATACACGAAGCCTGACTTTCATATATGCATCATACACGAAGAATAACATTCATGTATGCATCATACACGAAAATTTTCGCCGCAAAAAAATTCAAATTTAAATCATACACGAAGATTAGTTTTCATGTATGATGCATACACGAAGACTAACATTCATGTATGCATCATACACGAAAATTCCGGGAAAAAATTTTCGGCGAAAAATTGAATTATACACGAAGCCTGACTTTCATGTATGCATCATACACGAAAATTTTCGCCGCCAAAAAATTCAAATTTGATGCATACACGAAAATTAGTTTTCATGTATGATGCATACATGAAGTTAGACTTCGTGTATGATTCAAACTTTCGCCGGAAATTTTTGGCCGGAAATTCATACATGAAGTTAGTATTTGTGTATGATTCAAATTAAAGTTAGGCTTCTTGTATACTCATTAAGGGTGTTAATGTCGTTTCATAAACTAAAAGACTATTTCACAAATTTTAATTTGTGGGGGACATTTTAACACTTTTCTTTAGAAAAATGGCTATTTTACAACATTACCTTATTGTAACATATATGAGGATAAAATAGTCAAAACATGGTTTGATTAAGGAATGGTTAATTCCTTGGAGAATGGAATGATCATTCTGGATGGAATGACAATTCCTGATTATTACCAAACAAAGAAATGGAATGGAGGTAAGACCATTCCATTTCGAGTGACACTTGGGTGCAACATTTGCACCATGCAACAGTTTTTTGACCCGACCCGACCAGTCCCACGCGCCCCGCCCGACCCGCGCTACAGTGTTTTTTATGGGTATCACGCACTACAGTTTTTTTTCATTTTTTTTTTATTTCCAGATTTTTTTTTTCCGACGGAGCCTTCGGCTTCTATTTTACGGCTCCGTCTTCGCTCCGATTAGCAAAATAAGGATAATTGGCGGACAATAATTTAAATTTTTTCGGCTCGTTCCGAGGCTTTCGGCACTCCTCGCTCGAATCTTGACCAAAGAAAAAACGGCAAACAAAAAAAAAGAATAAAAAAAACTGAAATTATTAAAAAAAAAACTGGAAAATTAAAAAAAAATTGGTTAAAAGGCGTTGTCTCGAGTCAAACGGATCGGATCGGTCGGGCAGGCAGGTGTTACATGGTGGAACAGTTCCACCCAAATTTTATTTTTCATTCCACCCTCCATTTCATCGTACCAATCACCACCTAAGAGCCTGATATTCTAGGAGCCCAAACAACGTGATTGAATAAATTCCCTTCCCCTTCTTTAAACTCCAATTCGTATTTTTCATAGAGAAATCTCTTATCAAAGATAAAAGAAAATCCATTTTGTATCATATCTATTATCTAAGGTGCACTGATTGCTCTGTGCGCTCGGTCCTACAGGTGGTTTTATGATTACATATAACTCTGAGCCTAAAGCCCAATAGATAGACATAATCTTGTGGCCCAATTTCTTGGTCTTAGTGGAACAATCTGTTTAGCTACGAGGATCATTTGCGTTGCGGATAAATGCAAATGTTCGATGAAATTCAATTTGTTAGTCACTACCAATCAATCTAATAGGGTGTTTATTTCGGGTGATGTGTGATTATAAAATAATTTATATTTTCAAAATAAATCGACCGATCCACCAATTTAATGTGATAAATAATTGATTAATTTTGAATTGTTTTAATAATTTAATCATTAAATGCTGGATCACATGTTTGTTTGTTTTTTTTCTTTTTTCTTTTTTCTTTTGAGAACACTGGATCACATGCTTTATAAATGTAACATAGTATGTTTGAAAGTTGAAACTGAAAGGTAACTTCTATACAACCTTTCAAACTTATATTCTATAAACATGTCAAAAAGCTTGCCTTCATAAAGTTATTTTATCACCTAAAATTATGTTTTATTTCTATGCTCCATATTTCTAAGATTATTGTAAGTTTAATCAATTCTAGTGTGTTAGTAAGATTCCTATCTTTCCATGCCCTACACAATTCTGGAGAAAAAGACTATGCAATTTCACATTAATTATGTCTCGATAAAGGAATTAGAAAATATGTAATTGATTTTGATAATGAAAGTTATAGAATGGAAACTTCAATGAATTCTTAAAAGGTGATCGAGTAAAAGATACGATATCTAATGAAGTCAGGTTTAATGAATTACTAGTTGATAAGTGCCTGTCTCTTCATTATAGTATAATCACAACTTAAAACAAAAGAAAAGCTAATATAAAAATATTCAAAAAGATACAATTATGAAAACTAGCATAAGAACATGAGGCGACCTGATGTTGAGACAATCTTATACTGAGACATCTCAAATATTCGAATTCGAATCAATGATATTTACTCCCTCCGTTCCTAAATAGTAGAATCATCTTTACCTTTTTTACCGTACCCGAATAGTAGAGTCATTCTATTTTGGAACATGACCTCACCACTATCTTATTATTTTTATTCTTCTTCACTCATAAAGGTGAGTCCCTTTCTTCATTAACTTAACATGCCACCTATGCGCCTACAATCCAGGGAGGGGTGAGTCCCTTTCTTCATTAACTTAACAAGTGTACATTTTTTTTATTTCTTACACCCCTCCCTGGATTGTAGGCGCATAGGTACGGACCCCGACCCATCCCCTTCCTCTCCCTCTCCCTCTCCCTGCGTCGTCTCCGATCCGGCCTTTCCATTATGTCGCCGCGCAACTCACCGACCGGTGACACTGATTTGAAATTGGTGATTTAAAACCAAATAATTAATATTGCATAAATGAAAGGATTTGCAAGACATGCATAATGATATATTTGATAGTATAAAATTAAAGAAAAAAAACATTAATTATTTAAACATCATCCACATGGGATGTGATCTTGACCCCCACCACGAAAAGAAAGGTGGCATGGGAGCTTTAGGGATTCTCAAATCGTCGGTGAATATCCAATCTATATATTCCCAACAACGCTCAATTTTTAGTTCGTTTTCATTTACTAAGTCAACAAGTGCAACAAACACTTTGGGCGCAATTAGGTCGCACATGCCGTTGTCCATCCAGCTTTTTCTGTTACGTACATTGTTAATTTCACATTTATGACATGAACCTTCATCTCATATTATCATGATTATAGTCCGACCTTAAAATCTTTATAAAACTTATGTGAATTTTATCATTTTATGGCGTAACGCATGCATGAGACCTAAATTATGAGGAAGGAAAGCCGATTTTGATTGTTGGAATATGATAATGAAGCATGTGAAAATTATTTTTTTCCCACCAAAAATCAAAACGACGTCGTGCTTCAGCAATTTGAATCACCTTTTCATCTTCGAATTTAGCTCTCGTGCCATAACAGTGAATAACAGACTAAATTTCATGCTTTTTTTCTTTTTTCTTTTATGTTTTCGCCATAATAGTCCAAAATGTCTTTATTCATAAGTCAATTAAAGTTTAGGACATCCGCCTATGGTTGGTTCAAACTACAGGGTAATATAATTAAAGGTAACTGCGGAGTAATTAGGGGGAATCAAGGGTCATTAAAGGGGGATTGAAGGCTGATTAAGATGATCAGGGGTTATTGATGACACGATTTTTGTAAGAGGGTTGTTCTGTAAGGGATTGAGTACCCCATTGTACTCATATTAATATTAATCTTTCTTTGAATTTTCAAAATAAAATTAGGCTAATCAGGGCTTGTTATTAATGTCAGTTAGACTTTATTAATGTATAATTAAGATTTATTAAGCCTAAAGTTAGGATTTACTAATCCAATTAAAATTAATTATTAACTCTCAATTAGAATTAAATATTCTCAACTAGATTTTATTGATTAATACCAGTCAAAAATTTATTTATCCAAAGAATTTATTAATTTATAATTAGGATTAATTAAGTCCCAATCAGATTAATTAAGGACACAAATTTTAAAATAGTCATAATGATCATTAAAATATAAATTTTGGCCCACATTCTTCAAAAATATAATTTTTGGCCATTTTTTTCAATTTGGGACAAAATACCCTTAATGAAATGCGGAACCGACCGAGCGCGGGTCGGTTCGGGCCGGGTATGAGGCATCTGGTACATCTGGTACAAATTTAGTCTTATTAGTACCAACTATTCTAATACATCTGGTACAAATTTAGGCTTATTAGTGTCAATTGTTCCAGATTTGGTACAATTGGGACAAATTGTCGAATTAGTTCCAAATGTTTCAAGTTATGACATGGTACTCTTGAGACGACTATTCCAATTATTCCAAGTTATACTGCTCATATTTTGCGGCTTCGCCTTCGGCTCCGATTTTACGGCTCCACCTTCGCTCCGATTACTAATATAAGAATAATCGTCGGACAATAATTTCGATTTCTTCGGCTCGCTCCGAGGCCTTCGGCTCCCCTTGCTCGAATCTTGACCAAAAAAAAAGCGGTAAAAAAAAAACGAAGAGGCAAACAAAAAACAAAGATGCAAAAAAAATTTGGAAATTAAAAAAAAAATTATAGTAAATAAAAATAAAAACAGAAAATAAAGAAAAAAAATCTGGAAAATAAAAAAACAGAAAAAAGAAAAAATTGAAAAATAAAAAAAGAAAAGAAATCTGGAAAATAAAAAAATAGAAAAAATAAGAAAAAGAAATCTGGAAAATAAGAAAAAAAAGACAAAAAAGGAAAAAAAATTGAGAAGGGAAACAAGTGTCAATAAAACGGGTAAAGGAGTGATGGATAGAAGAGGGAAAAGGGTATTTAGGTTCTAAGTTCAAAAAATGGCCATAATTTATATTTATGAAGAAGGTGAGCCAAAATTTTTATTTTAATATTCATTATGGCTATATTACATAATATTCTCTTAATTAAGCTCTAACTAAATCTAATTAGATATTAATTAATTAAAAATAAAATAGAATAAAACAAAAGAAAAATCCTAACAAAACCCCTCACCGTGGGGTTAATTGCATAGGAGTGTTTTCACTTAATTAATTACGGTTTAGGGTTTAAACAGTAATTTAATTAAAAATTATGATTAAAAGATTTAAAATTAAAGGACCACACGTGCCGTCGTTGCACATGAGTATTTATCAATTATATCATTCTATTTTTTATATTAATTTTTCAAGTAGATTTTAAACAGAACTTTTAAACAATTTAGTAAATTCATATATTCCAGAGGTGGACCAGAAATGTGGTGAATTTAAGCATTCATTAGTAATGGTTAGTATAACAGACATGCCAAGCAAATCTCCACTATTCACTTCATACCCACTGCAACTAGTAGCTGTTAAATATAGTATTATATTGGGCTTCTTTCTTATGTTTTTCATTTTCACCTACTATTTTTGCTTTCTTTTTAATATGTTGCCTTTTGTTCACTCTATCCAACTTGTTAAACGAATATACAGAATCATATAACCCCTAACTTTTTAATTTGAATGAAATGACAATATCTTATAGCACAAATTAAAGAATTACATCTCCTGTCACAGTTTGCCACCTCAACTTCATTCCTAGAATTATTTCTTTCCAAAAAACTAACTATTTATGGAATCCACTACCTTATTATTTCATATTTATTTTAATATTTTATTAGTTGTACAATATGGAACGATTAGTTATGTTAAAAAAAAAACATATTTATTCCATTACATCATATATCAACAATTTAAATATACAAAACAGATAAAATTGTTCAAATTACAAAAAATAAAATATTGGAAACAAAAAATTATAAAATGCAAAAATGAAACAAAAATAATAGAGGAAGAGCAAACCGAAAAGGGGCCCAAATAGAAAAAAAAAAAAAAAAAAAAAAAAGACGCAATAAATAAAATAAAAAAAGAATACTACCCTTTTTCCCCAGATTAGTAAATTTCTGTTATAAGTTTAGATAATAGCACACACATCAAGATATATGGTAAAAACAACCTGCAATCCTTATTTAATTCTTGCCGTCCTATTTTCTCTCTATAATAGTAGCTCTCTTTCACAACAACATATTTAGTACTACTATATACACTTTGCTATGTGTGTGGTGGTTGGGGGGGATCTCAACTTTCAACACACCATGTAGGAGTAGGAAAATTATTTTTCATTAAAAACTCGTCTCATGATTCTTTTTTCATTTTTTTTCTCTTAATAAATTATTGTGTGAATTTGTTATTACTATAATTCATCTATCATTCGTGATTCACAATTTTGGGTTTATGAGCCATCGTTCCAAATTCATGACTCATGCTCCAAAGATTTACAGATTCATGATATAAGATTCTAGTATTACTTTTATTTTTAGATATAAGTTCCATTATCTGATCACAGTTGTATGAAATTACAAAAAAATATTTACATGGTACGAAATTAATGAACCAGCGCACCATCCAAATTGTAGCATCAAATAAATTCCAAATACATAAGGAAACATTTGGTCAATCTATTTTCATCTTTTTTTGGTCATAATTAATTATAGAAACATTAAAATTTAGGTGGAACACTATAAATGCAGCAGAAAGCTGTCAAATTGGAGTAGGGTAGGGTAGCAGAATTCGAAAGAGATAAAAAGATAGTCACGACATGTAGTTCATCTCGTAACATATTCTTTTTAGAATATGTCATTTATCTTGTAACATTTCTTTTATGGAAATAATTAAAAAATCACTTTATCACTTTATTTACTTTAAAATTTTATATCACTTTTCACTTTAAAAAAACATTTTATCACTTATTTACTACACTAAACACCATCTTTACTCTTAATAACTTTTTTCTTAATACTCGTGGCGAAAAGAAATGTTACAAGATGAATGGAATGGAGGGAGTATTTGGTTCAACATTAGAATTTATATGTGAATGCCCAACCATAAGTGGCGCCTACTGTTGCTGAATTATAAGCCAACCCCATCAATTTGGCTGGTAAAACTCATAAATGCACCACACCTATCTACACATAACCCTACACATTGTAACAATTAATTCAATGGTAGGTCACCAAATTTTTTATGTTTATATGTAAATATGTCAATCCAGCTCGAAGCGGATGAATTGGCTTGAATAGACCCAAAAAGGTTACGGTCGAAAATTTCTAGCTAGAAAAAGTTGGGGTCGGTCGCCCAAACTGAATAGCATAACAAAAAGAAGGGTTAGGACTAGGACCCGGACCCGGACCAAATATCTAGGTAGCCTAATAGGAAACCGAGTGGGATGGCTCGATTGACATCCTTATATGTGCAAGTGCATCATTGATAATTTGGGGAGTAAAGTGAGACAGCTGCCCATGACAGGCGGTTGTAGCCTTAAATGAGATGATATTAGTATTATGTACTATAATGTGAGTAATTCCATTATTGTGCTATATAAATGTAATGCTCACTATTGCAAAATCTAAGTTGGGGGAAGAAAGCTGAGCAGTTGATAAACAGAAATGGCTACCAAACCAGGGATTCTCACTGAGTGGCCATGGACATGTCTTGGGAACTACAAGGTGGTTTTCATGTCTTCTTCTTGTGTTTCTTGTGCATGATCCCTTTATCCGCATACACAAGAAGAAAAGAAAAATAATGTAAAATGGGTTTACCTTACGACGTCGTACTTGTTTAGAACAATGTTGAGTTTGCTCTAATCAATGTTTAGAATCGTCTTCATTGTTAATTTGTCATGTAAAATATATATATGTATGTGCCTTGAAACAAATATTTTGTATAACAATGCTTCTGTCTGTGTAAGTCCGTCCACACTGAAACAGATCATTTCAAGACAATTATGTTAAGGGATGAGAAATCTTATCTTTGATATATACAGAATACATAACAGAAAGCCATACACGAGGAGTAGACATGGATATTTTAAAGGTTTTCTAGTTTTTTTTGTTTTTATTATGTGGTTATAGGTAATAAGCTTTTCATGTGTTTGATGTAGTATGTGGTATTGGCTCCGTGGGCAACGCATTCGATATACTCGTACATGGTGAAAGATGAAAAGGAGAGAGATTTTTCAAATCTTATGATATTACCGTTACTGGTATGGAGGATGGTGCACAATCAAATATGGATTTCAGTGTCCCGTTATCGGACAGCCAAAGGGAATAACAGGATAGTTGACAAGAGCATCGAGTTCGATCAAGTTGATCGAGAGGGAAACTGGTAATGTTAGTAATGTAGTTTGGAGGTTGGATATGTAACTAAATAAATAGCAAAGTGATTGTTGTTGTTGTTGTTGTTGACAGGGATGACCAAATTATACTAAGTGGGCTTATGCTCTTCACGGTAACCATGTTCTTCAAGGAAGCTCAACAGCTTAGGTGGTGGAAGATGGATGGGGTGATCTGGACGTTTGTGCTTCATGCCGGTCCGGTGGAGTTCCTATACTACTGGCTGCACCGGGCATTGCACCACCACTTCCTCTACTCTCGATACCATTCCCACCACCACTCCTCCATCGTCACCGAGCCTATTACATGTAAGAAATCACAACAGACCTACACCTAGACCTACACCTACACCTAGATCTAAATTAAATTTATTTCTTTCTACTCCAGAAATATCATATCATATCATATCAGGATTAATTCTTAATTTGTGTAATGTAGCTGTAATTCACCCATTTGCGGAGCACATTGCCTACTTCTTGCTGTTCTCAGTGCCATTTTTTGCATCTATCTACATGGGGAATATATCCATCCTCTCGGTGGTTGTTTATTTCACCTATATCGACTTCATGAACAACATGGGCCACTGCAACTTCGAGTGCATCCCTAAACGCCTCTTCTCAACATTTCCCCCGCTCAAGTATCTCATGTACACGCCTACGTAAGTATCTATCTATCTATCTATCTATCTTACTCCATAACTTAATTAATTAACTGAATGTTCAAACCCCTTGCTATATATATATACTGCATATTTGGTGAAACAGGTACCACTCATTGCATCACACCCAATTCCGCACCAACTACTCACTTTTCATGCCGTTTTATGATTATATGTACGGTACCATGGACAAATCCTCCGACTCATTATACGAAAGCTCACTCCTAAGGAAGGAGGAAGCGCCTCATGTGGTGTATCTCACTCATCTCACAACACCGGAATCCATATATCATCTCCGCCTAGGATTCGCATGGTTGGCTTCCCAACCTCACAAATCCAAGTGGTACTTGTGGTTAATATGGCCCCTTACTCTTTGGTCCATGATGGTCACTTGGATTTACGGCCGCACATTCACGGTTGAGAGGAATGTCTTCAAACACCTTAAACTGCAAACATGGGCGATTCCCAAATACAGCATTCAAGTAGTCATCCTAATTATTCAGCATGTTGTAATTGTAATATGAAATGCAACAGTGATCTCACATTCATTATCATGTCATGTCCCTGCAGTACTACATGCAATGGCAGAGGGAAGCCATAAATAGTATGATTGAGGATAGTATACTAGAAGCCGAGGCTAAGGGTGTCCGGGTGTTGAGCCTAGGCCTGTTGAATCAGGCAAGTATAGTTTTTTCTTGTATCCAAGGAATGAATTCATTAATGTTCCTCATCATTTCATTATATGCAGAACGAGGGGTTGAATCAAAATGGCCAAGTGTTTCTAACAAGGCACCCTCAGCTAAAAGTGAAGTTGGTGGACGGGAGTAGTTTAGCCGTTGCAGTCGTGCTAAATAGCATTCCCAAAGGAACAGCACGGGTTGTCCTTCGAGGCAACCTATCAAAGGCTGCCTACTCCGTTTCACTTGCGTTATGCCAACAGGGGATCCAGGTACGGATAATGATCGAAATGTGATATGGTAGCATAATTAGCATTTGATGCCTTGGAACTGCAACAGGTATATACCATATTGGAGGATGGCTACAAACAACTCAAAGCAACACTTACAAAAGAAGCCGGAAACAATTTGATCCTGTCTAAGCACAACGCTTCAAAGGTAGTGAGAATGAAATAAATAAAGTTGCGAGTGCTGGTGGGGTGGGTGGTAATGCGAATGTGTGTGTGTGTGACTTGTGCAGATATGGTTAGTGGGAGACGGACTAAGCGAAGACGAACAGCTAAATGCAGCAAAGGGAACTATATTCGTTCCGCTTTCACATTTTCCTCCAAAGAAAATGCGCAAAGATTGCTTCTACAACAGCACACCAGCAATGGTGGCTCCCAAGCATCTAGAAAATGTGGACTCTTGCGAGGTTAGGCACAAACAAACCAAGCTCCTTAGTTATCCTATCCTTCTTGTAAACAATAGCTAAAGCCAAGTTCCCATGTTTTTTGTATGCAGAATTGGTTGCCAAGACGAGTGATGAGCGCGTGGCGAGTAGCTGGAATTGTACACGCTATGGAAGGATGGGATGTCCATGAGTGTGGAAACACGATGTTCAGTATTGACAACATCTGGAGAGCCAGCCTTGATCACGGCTTCCGTCCTCTCATCAACGCTGTCGACTCAATGCCAGGGGACGGGAATCAATGATTTCGCCCATTTCTAATACTACTATCTATATACAATCATAATTAATTCATTAATTAATTACGTCTCCTCATATCATATTATTCTGTGCTTCAAACTACTACTACACTACTACTACTTTTATTATTACTCAGACACAACAACAATGAATGATTTCGGAACCTTTTCTCTCTCTCATGCTTACTTTACCAAAATTCATCTCCAACTCCACCGACATCGCCATTCATCCGATTTTACACAAATTCATTTTGCACGATTTTCAACACAAAATTTACTAATTTCACAAACACATATCCATTAAATAAACAAATAAATATATATGTTTGACGTTAGTATCCGGCGTGGAACATGAATGTTTTCAATTCATATACTCCACCACTATTCTCTTTGTTAAAATTAAAAAGCTACACGAACTCCGCTCCATATCACTGTTTCACTTGTTACCTCATTACTTGCTAACTTGAAATCTAAAACTACATGATAATGGATAAAGTTATACATATTTATTACTAGTATTAAATTAACTACAATAAATTAATAAATTTTACTCAATGTATATATGGACTACTTTTTAGAGGAATCTCATAATTTTGAATTTGTTCCCATCTAATTGAACTAGCATGAGATTAACCTCTCATCTAACACGATTAATCTATTATAAATAAAATATTTTTGATATAATTTTTGTAAAGTTATAATATTTTTATTTATTGATTATATATTAACTTCACAAAATGTTAGCAAACATGCTTAAAGACTAGAAAAAATAAAACCAAATTTCTTATATCATAGGTACGCAGTACTCATAATAATCATCTATCACGAATGCATTATATAGAAAAAAGAACGGAGAGTTCCATAATCCAAATTCTAGATATAACAAACTTATTATAGCTTAGAGTCGAACCTCATAAAACTTATGTGTAAAATTCTAGCTAGTAAGAAAACTCCAAAAAGAAAAAAAGAAAAAGAAATGATCTCTAATTATTTAAGTGACTTGTGAAAAAGCAAACATACATATCACTTCCTCCGACCCACTAAAATTGTCATGTCTCTATTCTACACGGAGATTAAGAATAAGGGTAAAAGGATACGAAGTTGTTAGGTCCCATTACTTTTCAAAGATTGTAAAGGGTTAAAATTTTCATTATTTGGAAGATAACAATATAAGTTGGACATCGAAATAAGGAAATGATGACAACATGAGTGAGTCGAAGGGAGTAGTATATATTTTCAATTACAATGTTGTTAAGTTAATATCGTCTTAGCTTATACTCTATTCTTTAGATTTTAAAGGTAATTACTATGCCGACTTCAATTATTATGAGATTATTTATCGCAAAATACATGACATTTACCAGTATTCTCTACATAATTTTTGAAATTGGAACACAACTCACCACCCCCTCCTTCTTCTCCCTCTCTCACAACCACCATGAGTCCACCACTATGACTACTAGCCCAATCCCCTCCTTTTTTCTCTTTTTTTTTTTTTCTCGGAAAATTAATTTATAAAATTAAAGGTGAAAAAAGTTTTTAATAAATTAATACAAAAAATAATACGAAAAGAATAAGCTCTTTTACAATTCGACCATTTTCTTTCCCAATCTATTCATTGGTAAGTAATAAGTTACATGCATGTACATGTATGAAGCTTGTAATTTATAGAGTAATGTGTGGTAGCTAGAAATTTAATTAGGAAAAGATATGAATTTATGTGTTCCTCCTCACAATAATTCCTCTAATTCTCTTTTTCTATATTTTCTAATAATTCTAATTTTATTAATCCTATCAATATATTATTAAGTTCGTTCAAATATAAGAAAATACAAATTTATCAAATATTAAATTAATTATTTTATATTTATGATAATTATGTATCATGATAATCTAATTAAATGTTAAACAAGATAAAAGATTCTAAAGGTTACAAGAATTATCACCTTTAAACTATGTTACAATATATATACGGCAAATAATTTATTTGAATTATTATTAAATTAATGAAAAGAAACTTAATATATATTATTAAAATAATTATGAATAGATTTTTAATATAATTAGAATTTTTTAATAATATTAAATTAAATTATTATTCACAAAATAATTATAATAAAATGGAACAAATCAAATTCGGTAAGAATTCGTTCTAATTGGTATAGATTTGAAGCAAACACTCTTCTCATTCAGTTCTTCTCTCTGTTTCTTTTCTGCACACTCATTACTTGCTAGCTATTGCCGAAATGCTCAAATGGCAATAAACCATTGAAATCTCAAAGAGAGACAATGGAAGGGCGTGATTCGGCGAGCCCTCCTCTTAGCAAACCAAACTCCTCCGATAACAGGACGGAGGACGACGACGCGCCTTCTTCCGATTCCGATGGCCCGTCTCCGACGAGATCCGTCGTTTCCGGCGAGCGCGGGTCGATGCTTTCTGAAGTTTATAGCTTCATGGGATCGATCACCGTTGCGGTTGTCGCAGGTTTGATTGCTACCGCTTTTCACTGATTCGTTTACTCTGATTTCAATTTCATCAGCTCTCTTAATTGTCGCGCGTTGGAGCAGAAGAGATTTCAAAAGATTCACAATTTTTTTTCCAGCGAAACACACACACACAGACACACATATACAGTTTGAAGGACTTGTCATCTACTAACTCTATATTATTCAAACAAAAACTTGACTAAATTACTAAGAAGCTTTTGGAGCATCATCTATTCGCGCTTTAATTGTGTATGCCTTTCTTAGTAGTTAAATAAACATGTAGAAATGAGTAATCTTGAACTTCCCTAATTTACTTCCCTAATATTTTCAGCTTCAGATTGAGTCTTATTTAGCTAGTTTTGCTATTTTTCAGTTTAGCATTTAATTTCAATTTATATAATGAGCTTGATTAGAATCAAGAACTTAGAGATCTTTCGGTTGAAGGTTGTTTTATCTCGAAATGTGATCTTTAACAGGCATTTACATGATATGGGCATATGTTCCTGATCATTGGTTGCAGTTTATAGGAATTGATTACTACCCTAACAGGTTAGTGCAGTAGAATATCTACTTTTTCATTTATTCTACACTTTTGAGCTTTATCCGAATCGAATTCCCTCATGTGTTCTCTACTTCTTCTGCGTCTAAAAGTTACTTTCTTGGATAAAGTGTTGTCATCGTTTGAAAGGGAACAAAGTAGTTATAATGGTCACTGCAATTCAAGTTGATAGATTTTTCGTACTACTCTTCAACCCGATTATGATTGTATGTATGTGGAACAAAGTGAAAGATGGATATCTTGCTCATAGTAATTTCTTTTTACATTAAAACAAAAAGTCTTAACGGCCACAAAAACTAATTTCGAGATCCTTTACAGAATAAACTTGTGGTTGAAGTAATTCTTCTTCTGTAACAATTCCATAGTGCTTGTAATATCTGGCTTAAATTAAGTTATTTTGTAGTTTGATCTAGTAATCTTCCTACATACTTTTTTCAGGTATTGGGAATTAGGGGTGCCAACTTATGTAACTGTGATGATCGTTGTAGCGATTGTATTGTACACGGGCCTAAACTTTTTGGCTACTCCTCCTCCTACCTCCTTGAAGTTGATTTTTGGTACGAATTTCCTTTATATGAATCGAACACATACTTGAATGCTCCTTTCTGGCTTTCACTGAGAGAGAGAGAGAGAGAGAGAGAGAGAGAGAGAGAGGAATTTGGTTCAAAAGTTGCATGATGATAAATCTCAAGCATCAATACTTATCCTTTTTGCTTGTGTGTACGTGTGCAGATGAATACAGTGAGGACATATTGACTGGCATCCCTATAACGGATGACGGAGAACCGGTCGTCGATCCTGTGTCCAACATGGGCACCATTCCAGTTAACCAAATGTTAGATGATCTATATTCTTAACCCTTCCAAGGATGAGCTACATTTTTAGTTTCATTAACTCCCGAGATTTAATGTTAGTATTATCTGATTATGAACCTTCAAAACTGTACCATCTTATTTCCTGCTTCTTCAGTCATTGCTTTCAAAACGGAATAAATAACATGAAACATAAATAAATATAAAGAAATCTCAGTGGACTCCATAGAGATTGTGAGGGCAACATGATGCTAGAAATTGGACCTAGGGGTTAAAAACAGATCTTGAGATTGTTAAGTCGTCGCTTCTGCATATTTAAGTAGTGCTTAATCACTTTATCCAATAACACATGCTAGTATTAAGAGTAAATCGTTCCAAAAAATTGATTTAAGTAAATGGCTAAAACTAAGAACATCATCCTTCATTTACTCCGTTACAACAAAGAAACAAAATCTCACATCATCAAGCCATTCAATGCAATGAATCAGAAAGCAGTATTGCAAATGAATTACAGAATCCAGAGCCATGACAATCACGCCTTCGTGAACAATATTAACAAACAGATGACACCTAATCAAGTATCGAATTCATCGAACCCATGCCACTGAATCAACCTCATCCCTTGCTTTCTTGTACAACTCGAGTCTTTTAGCACATTGCTGCCTCCTCTCCATCAATGCTGGATCTTCATCTAATAATTCTGAAAGTTGCTTACCCTGCAGTTTCGCCAAATGTTAGTAGGAAGCATATAAAATTTGTAGCACATACGTATGGAGTAATGGCTCATATTAGCCCATATTATGTATGGAATAATACCTTCTACGACTTAAATTATGGAGCAATGGCTCAAATGCTCATTCTAAAATGAAATGAGATTTTAAGCTATCTAGTACCAAAAGAGTAGAGCAAGTACCTCTTTCCTCCCGATTTGAGTGTAAAAGTAATTGAGTAAATTCTGTTTAGCCTCCTTAACTTGGCAGTAAACCACTGCCTTGGGAATTGTGTTCCTCAAAGTGTCGGATATCATACTTATATAAGACGACACATTAGAACCTATCCTCCTGAAATGTGCCTCTGCATAACGATCAATGTTTGATGCAGCTGCTGAGCTTTCCCGTGGGTTGCCTCCTGGATGTCCAGCTTTCTCTACCTCTTGAGGAAGTTTCCGGAAGAAATCTACAGTCAGATATGAAGATTCCATATCAACCAATCTAACAACTGTTTTCTTGCTTTCCTCACGGAACTTCTCCAATTGTTCATTTGCTGCTCCAGCTATGGTTGATTGTAGAGTTGGAAACCGTCTCAGCTCCTGCTCCACCACATAGATGATAAAAGGGATAAATGAGTTATGTGAACTCAAAACTAGAAAGAAAAGAGAACATCACAAACATCTTAAAAATGACACTCACCTGGCACTCCCCGATGGACTTCCTGACAAGCTCCTTCAGCACAAGGTGAACCTGAACAACATTTTTTCATCAGTCACACTCACGGGTGTAACAACATATAAACACTGCCTGAGAAAAATGGTATCCAATATCAGTACTCACAGCATCTACAGAAGCTTCAGCTGGCCCCCTGAAATAATTCAGTGAGCCCTCAATAAGCCGTCGATAACCTTGTTCAGGAGCAATCAAGTGTGGTTGGTAACCATCAGCTTCTGAGACAATTTTTCTCACACTTTGCACTGAAAGATGACGATCAAATGGAAGTTTTTTCAATGCAGCAGGCAGTTGATTGTCAAAAACTCCATAAATCCGATCACCTCCAGGACGCCTGAAATAATTATGCAGATTAGTAAAATCTAGTATAACATTTAGGTAGGCAGATGGAAACTAAAATTCTGAGAAAAAATAGTCTGATTATGTAGCAACCAGATAAAGAAGTCTTTCATCATTCTCCCAATATAGTACTTAAATTAAAACTCAAATTTGACAGACAAGGACCCATGTGGTTCTAATTCTCGAAACCTTTCTGAAGAATGCCCAAGTAATGAGGTAATAATTTTCCCAATTACTACTTGACAATACAGATGTGTTTGCAAAGGCTAAATTATAGTAAAGGGTTTTTTTTTTTTTTTTTTCCCAACAATGCAAAATCTGATTCCATATGTCACTCTTCAGGTTAGGATTCTACCTAATGCTAGAGGCAACAAATCCTGAAGTTGGTAAGTGCTTATTGATTGTGCAAACACGCAACAAAAAATAATTTAATCTCGCTAGTTATGCTCTTATCATTTAATTTTAGAAGCAACAAGAAATAATGTGGCAAGAGGATGATCGTAGAGAAAGATAACGAGTGAAAAGAATAAAAGAGGGGTGTTGCACTAAATGAAAATGATGATGACTGTTTAGATTTGTCATCTACAAAGTGGAGGCAAAAAAAATTTAGCAGTTAGCACTGAAAAATTAGGTTTGACATGATCGTATAGACATTTCTAGGTGGGAAATCCATGAACCACGAGAAATGCAGGTACTAGCTGCAAATATAACAAATTGTAGGCTACTTTTCACTGAAAATGAAAAGGAGTAGGTCAAGCAATCAAGAAATTATACCACAACCCCCAAAACCAAATGAAACCAAAAAAGTAGACTTCAGGGCTTGACAGGGGGGAACACTCAGGTGTTGAGACAAATCAGAACTAGACAAATGTTGATTTGAAGAATTTTTAGTTTAAAACTGGATAAGAATGCAATAATAAGAAGCTTATAGACCAGAAATGTTCGAATCATCAGCATTAAAAATTGCAAATTTAGGGTTTCATAAACTATGTAAGTTTGACTGCTGACTGATCTTACTAATGGGAAAATCTCATAATGGTAGAGAACTATTGAGTGGCGGGGAGGACAGCCGATATCGTTCAGATATGATATGAATGAGATATTAAATGCACGTAAATCATAAAGACCCTGGAAGTTTCAGATGTAAGATATCAAGTTGATGAAAAGCGCAAGACAGGCATACCCTCCATCCAGATGCTCCTTGAATATCTTGTCAAAAGCACGGCAAAGTTCCAAGATGGTGTATAGTTGAGCCTGAAATACAAGTTTCAGTTGCTGGCAATAGTGGAATACTTAAAAAAATAATCACGAACAGGAAGGCAAAAAGAATCTCACCCCAGCATCAACAGCAATAGGCCTTCCGAGGTGGTCTAGCTCAGCTTCAAGTTCATCTATACTTTTGTTGATCAAGGAAATTATACTTGGAATTTTTGCCTTAATTACAGACTCTAAGTGCTGAAAGAGAAGTATCCAACAGTGTAAGCTCAAACCAGATTGCAGTAAGTATATCAATTGCAGCAGATATAAGAAAAGAAGTACCTTAGAGAGCAGCTTTGCAAGATATTCAGAACCCATTTTACTAGCCAAATGCCCATAGTCAGGACTTGTAGCAAAGTACTCACGCTCATTTCGCCTAGCAGCCATCATATCGACATTTTTGTTGATATCTGCTTGTGAACGATTCACAATACCCACCCACGGATGTTTTAAACGATAAGCCCTTCCATCCAGAACCTATTGTGAGTAGTAAAGAAAAAAAAAATAACATCAATTGCTTATCTTTAGATGTACATGAGACAAATAGAGAATGCCTGAATATGTCGAGGCACCAGATTAGAGTGAACATGTAATGTATGGGAAATGTGGAAGCAAATAAGAGTGTCGTCAAAACTAATTGGAAGAAACAAAAGTAGCAGGAAACAGTTTGAAGTAGAAAGGACATCATTACTTTACTTAATCTCTTAAGATGTAATGACTCAAACGTTCAAACCAGATCAAGCTTTATTGTGCATAATATACACATATAGGGTGCACAAAGTGATTACATCAATGGCATTGGTTCCTTTGTCCATCAGATCAAGCTTTGTAACCACTCCAAATGTGCGTTCACCTGCATGAATTGCATAAACCATAATATAGCACTACCATTGCAAATACTCCATATACCATATTAAATGTTGTGCTTTAATAATAGGAGGAAGATTTATACCTGATGGGTCTACTTCCCTTGCGAGTTTAATAGCATCTGAAGTTGCAATATCTTGGTTCGCTGGAGATATTGCCAGTATGATGGAGTTTGGCTGCAAGCCAAATGAAATTGTAATGCACATATGTATGAAACCACTGAAAAATGCATATCTTCCACATAAAGTACATCAAATTACCTTCTCAACATATGTGCGGACCATATTCTCGATATCCTCGACTATACTCTCAGGTTGGCCCTCTGCAGAGATTCATTGTTTTTTTATTGTTTTTTCGCATCAGATATAGAGTTTGTATTATGTAAATTATATTAATTTGAAGAATAACTACTCAGCCCGTACCTACAGCAACTTTGGTTAACCCGGGAAGATCAATAAGAGTCAAGTTGACAACTGCAAGAAAGAATCAAAAGAAAAACAATCAGCAGTGAGCAGGAACAAACTTTATCATATGCCACTTGGTTGGCGATAAATTAGCTTCAAACGTAACCATACCATGGGGTGAATAGATACTGAGGTGAATAGGAACCGGAGAAATTTGTTTCGTCTTTCCTGTGATTCTATCAGTTTCATCCTGAATTTCCTTGCGAACCAAAGCTGCATCAGAAAATAGCATGACATGAACATTACGTCAATGGAATCACTACTAGAGTTCAGCATCAAACTTGATCACTACACACTTACCATAATCAGAGAATCGCTTCCTAGGCAAATGGCCAAATTCTGCATATTCCTGCCCGTTTTCCGTTTTCTGCAGTTGCAACACCAGAGGTCTCCTCGTAACAATTCCTACAGCCAAAAAGATATAGATTCAGAAACCAACATTGCGAATGATCGAATCAACTGATAGATAATCTCCAAAAGCATATATTTCTAAAGGCAATGTGATCTTGCATTAACCAAAACTAACCAGAGCCTCGAGGAAGAAAATCGCGTCCTACTATGCTCTCCAAGACAGAAGACTTTCCCGAACTCTGTATTTAGCACAAACCACGAAAAGAACACTTCAAAACAAAAAATGTAACCACCAGTTTCTGTTCAACTACAAAATAATCAAATTTCAGAAAGAAGAAAAAAAGATCAAAAACAATGTCACTCCCACTGATCCTACATCTGAATCGATAAAATTCCTATTTACCCCCAAAATCTTAACATTCCACTGCAAAATCTGAACGGATCTGCTAATTTCTCAATCTCTCCCACTAAAGAAACAAGATACATCCATTGTCCGAGTCTCTACTTCAACTAATTAATATAATGGACAGATTTAAGAGACCAACCTGACCACCGACAACGGCAACGGAGGGGAGAGCGTCCCAAAGCGAGGAGAAAGCCTGGTCGCCGCCTCCGTGGTCGCCGAGGGCGGTGCAAGCCCTCTGTATTCTGTTCACCAATCCAATCAAGCTGTCCATCGTCGCCATCTTATACTCTTGTTCAAAAACTTGAGAAACTGCAACAGATCTAAATTGAGAATGCGATTGAGCTTCAGCTCCTCAAAATTCCAAACGAATTCAGGTGAAGAAACGTAGGATCGAAGTAAAAGACAGTAGATGAACAAGTATTTGGAGTTGAAACGAAGCCGCGTTAGAGAGAGAATGAGAGAGAAGTTGAAATTGGGGTGGAGATAATTTCAAATTGGAAGTAGAAAAAGAATTTGAATGTTTGGAGTTTAACTCTTGCTTGTCTGATGGGCTGATGTTTTGCGCCGGATGCGCACCGTTGGCGTTGGTCTACTCTACTTGTGAACTCGCTCGGATTTGTGTGGTAAAGTGTTGTTGGTGTAGTTAGTATGTGCAAATAAAAAATAAAAATAAAAATAAAAATAAAAATAAAAAGTAAGAGTATTCATTTGATCTTATTATCAGTATTTATCATCTCAAAATAAAAGGTATTTAAGAGATTAATTATAGTATCATCTCAATCTTTAAAATTTTATCTTTATTTTAATTTATAAAATTATCAATTATATACTAATCTTTTCAATGCTTATCAATTCCATCACCAATGTTGAAATTCAAAATTGATTTCGGGCTATATTAAGTGTCTGTTTGGTAGGCTACATATACCAAGATAAGTTAAATTATCTATGTTTATCATGTATTTGGTAGTTTGATAAATAAACTCACAAGCCCGTTGGAAAGATAAAACCCGATGGATAATCACTGTTCCGCCTAAGTAGATTATCTCTCCAACTTGGTGAGATTATTTTTTTCTTCTTGAAATAGTGACGTGAATTTGGCCAAGTATGCCCTTATTCCATCGTCTCATTTTCCTTTCCCCTTTCTCCTGCTTCTTTTTTAGTTCGGCGGCGCAGTGGAAGAGGTGAAAATCCAATCGGCAGTGACAAGGCTTTGCCGCCGGAAAAGGTAAACATCTCACCGAATTTCACGAATTCCCTCGACAAATTTCGCAATCTGACCTTGGTTTTTTTTATTGTGTCTGTCCTCCAACATTTTTTATTTCTCTTCGGCGGTGGCTTGAAGACGCTAAAATCTTGAGGAATTATACCACTATTCAGCACCAGAAAAGGTAATAACTTCGCTGCCCAGTGATTTGGAGTATCCTAATTGCAAAATAAAAATCGGCTCAAAATCTGACCTTCAATTTCTCTATGAAAGCAGCGTTTACGAAACCCTAATTCTAAGATTTTCGGCGAATTTCGGCTCATTCTAAAGTTTGATCAACAAATAATCTGCACATCCTTCTTTTTCATTGTCGACGACAGCAGGTAAGTGTATTCTTCAGAATCTGACGATTTGTTGATTTCGTGAATTGTTTCGGCATTCCTATTGTTGATTTGGTGATTTTGTTTTTTTTTTAATCAGGCAACTTGTCATTTTGGTGATTTGTTCACTTTTTCATTCCTTTTTTTTTGTTGATTTGGGTATATAATGCATGAAGTTCAACGTGAAATGCTAGTAAATACAAGAAACTGAGAATGTCATGTACCACTACAGTTGAAACGGTTGGAGAATTGGTATATATGTCTTGATTATCTTGATTTATTTATTAATTGTTGCATGGTTCATTTTTTCTCAGTTTCTAACTTGATGTAACAAAGAACTAAAACTCGTATTTATCACTTCTGTTAATCTGTATGAGGCATTGTTGAAATATGACTCAATGCAACGAAATTGTTCAAACGTTGTTGTTTGGAGTTCAAAGAAGCAAGGGGTAGTAGTATTGTACATGTGAAAGAAAACTCCTGAGCCAAAACTGAAATGCATAAATACTAGTAAGAATTAATAATGCAAGATTAATCATCCATCTAAGAATCAAGATAATTAATTATTTCGATCATTAATCATTTACAATTTTGTTTGTTGCACAAGAGAATGCACACTTCCTA
>JANLIY010000695.1:0-26409 GCA_029490685.1 Schizonepeta tenuifolia
GTGGTTATTCTAAATTAGATAAGTTGACCCGAATATCGTCTCTCAAGGAAGGCTTAACAGGGTGATTGTTGTATTACGAAAAGAAACAGAAAATAAAAATAAAGCAGTAAAGATTGATTGGATTGGATGTTCTAATCTAAAGAAATTGAAAGACAAATTAACCTAGACAAAAAATATAAACCCTAGTTCTAAGGAGAAAATACATCATAAACATAAACTAAGAAGAACTGAAATAAACTTACAATAATTAAAATTGAATCCGTGGTGGAAGTCTGTCACAAAATCCGTACGAATTGAAAGCGATTAATCTATCTAGAACTATAAGATTAAAGAGAAGAAATACTGGAAAAGAAAATATTCGTAGATGTCTTCAGCGAAAGGGAAAGAAAATGAAATAAAAAACATGTCTAAGGAAAGATTCTGAACCCCTATTTATAAGCAGCAGTCTCGCCGCCTCAGCCTGGGCGATCGCCCAAGCCAGGCTAGCCGTCCGATGGCGCAGATCTGCCGCCGTACGGACGAGCAGCCGTGCTCTGGGCGATCGCCCAGGCTGAGGCGGCGAGACTGCTGCTTATAAATAGGGGTTCAGAATCTTTCCTTAGACATGTTTTTTATTTCATTTTCTTTCCCTTTCGCTGAAGACATCTACGAATATTTTCTTTTCCAGTATTTCTTCTCTTTAATCTTATAGTTCTAGATAGATTAATCGCTTTCAATTCGTACGGATTTTGTGACAGACTTCCACCACGGATTCAATTTTAATTATTGTAAGTTTATTTCAGTTCTTCTTAGTTTATGTTTATGATGTATTTTCTCCTTAGAACTAGGGTTTATATTTTTGTCTAGGTTAATTTGTCTTTCAATTTCTTTAGATTAGAACATCCAATCCAATCAATCTTACTGCTTTATTTTTATTTTCTGTTTCTTTTCGTAATACAACAATCACCCTGTTAAGCCTTCCTTGAGAGACGATATTCGGGTCAACTTATCTAATTTAGAATAACCACATTTAATTGCGTGCGACTTAGATTAATTTATGTTAAACAAATTTGGCGCCGTTGCCGGGAAAGACTTTAGGCAATTTTTGTGTTGCAACTTTATTTTTATTTTTCTTGTTGATTTTCTTTTTCTCCACTAGTGTCGTGTGAAGTGTTTTCTTATTTTTGTGTACGCAGGAACTATGGAAATAGTCTAGAGATATTGGGGACGTTCTTAGGGTTGTTGGGATCCGGAGAATATGCAAGGTTACCAGCCATATTGGACGAATGAGTCGAGCTCTACGTGGAATCAAAACCAATGGCAGAGTTCGGGTTCAGCATATCAATTCGGGTCATCTTATGAGCAGCAAATACCGTACTTGCCTCAGCAACAGTATTTTACTCCTCAACAACAATACTTTTCTCCACAATACTCGTCTCCACAGATGTCATACTCGGTGCAACAAGCTCAGTTCCAATCTCAACTTGAACAATTTCAATATCTTTCTCCTCGACAATCCTCTTTGGAGGATACAATGAATGCTTTTATCCTGGAAAGCAAACAAGCGAGGGAGTCACAATAGGATGCACTTGAGCGCCTCACCACACAGGTGGAGCAGATGGTTGAGGCAGTGAGTGTGATGATGCAACAGAATCCGACAGAGCAACTTCCGTGGCAGTCTCATCAGGCTCATACTGACACTTATCTAAGTGACGGCGAGAGCGATGAAATGGATGCACACGAGGATATTACCTTTCAAAAGAGCATGAATTCTGATGACTGTGATCAGGAGGAGTTAACGAGTCCAGAGGTATTGGATGAAGATGACTATCTGATTGAGCCCATATTGTTGGAGGATGTAGAAGAACTATGCGATCAAGGAGTGAACGATGAGACTGAGTATCTGGTTAAGCCTGTTGTGGTAGAATGTGCAGATGAGCTATGCTTTTCGAATCTGATGGATGGAAAAGGGAATGGAGAAGAATATTTACCGGTGTTCGGGTTTTCCAAGATTATTGCCAAATCTTTCTCTTATTCAGATTTTTATTTCATATCATCTGATTCATTCCTTCAGAATTGTTCTTTCCTTGATACTACTGACACAGTGGTCGATGGTCGTTTCTTGCAGGGAGATTGTGAGGACTATCTACTGGTAGGACCAGTAGAAGTGCGGGATGAAGATGAGCGAATCCAAGCAATGGAATGGCTCAAACTCGAGAAGGAGTTTGGATAACACCGGTTTCCGTCGGCTGGCGACGTTAAAACTTAGCGCTGCGTGGGAGGCAACCCATGGTTTGGTAATCATTATTTTTATTTTGTAGTGGATGCTGTTTATTTTATTTTTTTTTTCTTTTGGTCTTTTGTGTGTCTTTGGTTTTGCCTCTTGTTTTGGTTGTTTTTGCTGTGTAGGTTGTTTGAAGTTGTGGATTCTATGCCCTCGACTACTCTCCAATTTGACCATCTGTATCACCCTCTAACCCTATCTCTTAATTATTATTGTGACAATGGGGACATTGTTTAATTTTTCTCGTGGGGGAGGTGTGTTTCTCTTGATTGTCTATCTTGTTTGTGTGTGGTTTATTTTATTTCACAATTGACCTGCGGAAGTAGGAATTGAAGTTTATAGTTCATGCTTTGATTTGCTTAATTGATCGGGATATTTTGTCATGATTTGATTGATATGGTTGTTGCATTTCTATTGTGGGGCATTTCATGCTTGGATGAATGAAGCTTGATGTTTGAGTGTGGGTGAAGGGTGAGAAATTATGTGTTTTAAGAAGCGTATTCCGAATAATGAGCCTTTAAATGTCTAATATGTTGAGTCAAGTTGGGAGTCTTCTGCTCTTCTGGGAACCATGAGCATGGGAAACCACATGAGGATACTTTAGATGATCTCTAGATGTTCACACCTCATGAATTTTGGCCATATAACCCGACTTGACTTGAGAATTTAATGTGCCGTCTTTGTTTAAAATGGTTGTGATTTGAAGGGCTCTACCTCTCTTTCTTGTCTGTTCAATGTTGAATATATTATACGAGAAATGGGTATGGAAAACCATGCTAGGCGGCCGGAATTCTCCGTGTGTAAACCTAGGGAATATTGCCCGGAATTCACTTAATATCTATAATTTAAGAAATGGCATGAATTTGGGATACTTTTTGTTGTTCAAGTTTTTCTTACCTAGATCTTGCAGTTGGACGTTAAGTTGATTGAGTTCTTGTATGAAGGGCAAATCATTATTTTATGATGATTGTATATGGTTGATGAATGATGAATTTGTCTTGAAATTTAGAGCTTATTGGAGTATGAATTGTTTAGTTCAATTTATTACTTTTCCATTTTGATTTGAAATGAGATTTGCTTGAGGACAAGCAAAGTTTTGTGTGTGGATGGGTGTTTCACCTTATTTTGTGCTTCATTTTGATGTATAATTATGTGTCAAGTGATCTTTCTCATCACTATTTTGTCCGATTATATTGTTAAATTCATTGGTTCTAGTTAATCTCGCTAACATGTTGGTTTTGCAAGAATTGCGCGAGAATAGACGAGAGATGGACAAAAATGAGAAATTATGTGACAATTATTTAAGGAGTTGAACTTGATAGCATTGAAGTATGTCTCGATACGAGTTCGTAGGCGAAAACCGTGCGCAAATCGGAGTTCGGACGAGAGAGATATGATCGAAACAAAAAGGGCGCGCAAGGCAGAAACGTGACGGACGCTCGCCCATGTTGGGCGCTCGTCCGGCATGAATTGCGAAGCAGAAACAAAGGCAACCATGGGCGATCGTCGACCTTCGATGCTCGCCCGACATGCGGGAATGAAGGCAAGCGAGCAACAGAGAGCATCCTTGGACGAGCGTCGACTCCGGGTGCTCGTCCGGGTAGGTGCGGCTGCAAGGGAAGTGGACGCTCGCCCATTCTAAGCGCTCGTCCAGGTGTGTGTTTGCGAGGAAGTAGCCGACGCTCGTCCATGCTCGACGATCGTCGGGTCTGAGGCGGTGCCAACCATATATATATGGAATTAGAATTTTTGGGGTTTACGTCTTATTTTTCTTTTTCCTTCCGCCTCCAAAACACGCAACTTTATTTTTTTCTTTCCCAGTTTTGTTCTTCATCTTGTTCTTCCAAGTTCTAGATAGATTTATTGCTTTCAATTCGTACGGATTTTGTGACAGACTTCCACTGCGGATTAATTATTGTGAGTTCTTTATTTGCATCTTAATTATGTTTATGATTTATTTTTTTCATAGAACTAGGGTTTATAATTCTGCCTAGATTAATTTGTCTTTTAATTAATTAGAATTAGAACATCAAAATCCTAATCAATCTTTATTGTTTTCTTTTTATTTTCTGTTTCTTTTCGCAATACAAACATTGCCCTGTTAAGTCTTCCTCGAGAGATACGACTTGGGTTGATTAATTTATACTACTATGATCTCGTTTAATTGCGGGCGACTTTAGGATAAATTTAGTCGAACAAGTTCTGTGAATGCAGGTTAGTTTTCGCACAATTTCAAGTCCTACCGTACTTCCTGTGGCGCAAATCGGCGAAATGGGATTTAAGTTTTTGTTGTTGTATATGTGTGGTCGTCTTTCTTCTTCTTCTTCAAGGCTAAATTTCCGAATCTTTGTGAGAATGTTGTGAGTACTCATCTCTGTTTTTCCCTATGAAATTTTGCCCTAAACTTTATTTTTTTCCGTATATCTACATTGAGTAAATCCTTCAACAGTTGAAGGATTATCTCTTTTATTTACTCCATTTTTGCTTTGTATTATTTTAATGTTGCAATTTTTTCTTATTCGACTATCATGGAAATATAGGTTATTTTTATATCTATTTTTTATTTTTTACTAATTTATGTTAATTCTTGTGCATTAGTAATTTTCGCTGTAGAGACGTAAGTTTCCACACTTTAGAATTGACAGTAGAAGTTGAAAAAGATTGTTGGAGTCTGAAATTGAGGGGCTTGAAAATGATATGAGGGCTCTATTTTTCTATCTCTGATTTTAATTTAAATTTTGTTTGTAGATTATGTCTGCCTACTCCCTCTGTTGTGATCTCTGCTTATGAAGTGAACTCTGATATGCACCGCTGATACTATTGTAATTTTCACGTTATATATTTGCTAATTAATATTTTTTACATGCTTTTGACTGATCAATGATTCTGAGTTTTTCAATTTATGTTTTCAAATAATGGCAACATGGCAGTGGGGAATGGAAACTGGCATTTTTTTGGATGTTTAGGCCATTGTGGTGGCGGCATTGAGTGGACTAGTATATGCTGCATTAGGATATCATTGGTGTTTTTTTTGTGTGTTGTGATTATGCTGTGAAAACATGGTCAGATGATTTGTGATCTACGTGGAATATTATGGGAATGTATGAGCTATAATCTGGTATAGTTTTATCAAATGTTATAGTTTATTGAAATTTTATAGTTTATGGTATAGATTATGCTGTGACTTCTTGCTTTCTTCAATTTAGGTAGCAGCTGCCCTGGACGTGGTAAGATGTATAAGTCTCAAAAGGGTGAGAAGCAAACTCGCCGTAGTTGGTCGCCGCAGGAAGAAACTTTCCTCATTGCATGTCTGAAAGAATTGGTCGCAACTTCATGGAGGGCTGATAATGGATTTAGAATGGGGTATCAACAACGGTTAGAAGAAATGATAGCGAAGGAATTCCTTGGCACAGTTTAGGATGTATCTTCACATCAACTCGAAGCTTCAAACTTGGAAGAAGCAGCACCTTGCACTGAACATGATATTGGGTAGGACTGGCGTGGGCTTCAACCGCAACAGCAACCACATGATTGATATAGAAGATGACCAATGGGAGGTGATTGTGAAGGTAACCTTTCTCGAGACTCCTACTAGTCTGCTTGTTCTAAATAAGACGTGTCAGTTTATGTAAATTATGTTGTGACCAGAAAGTAGTACATTTTATCCCCAATGACAAATGAGAAACTGTTCTTTAATACATTTGGCAACTGATCCAACAATATGTGTTTGGAAGCTATGGTCATTTGGTAGAATGCTTTGATAGTTCCTTCATCTTCAAACAATTATTTCAGTTTATGTTCAAGATTTGCATTGGCCCAAAATGCGCTGAAAATCATCTTTCTTCATAAGTTATGGTAGTCTGCAGGAAATTAAGTGAAACAACTTGAACTTTTTCTGTACCATGCATACAACCTGACCCCGTCTGTTGAAATGTCTTATTTCTGATTGTTAATGCATTCATTTCAGAAGGACCCGACTGTCAAAGCCATGCGCTACAAGTCATAGCCTCTACTCGATGACTGGAATGAGATATTTGGCAAGGACAGGGCCACAGGGGATAACGCCGAAGATGTTGGTGATGCTGCAGACGCTAATAGAGATGGGTGTGATGGAGATAAGAAGGGTGATGAGCAGGAAAGCCAAATTCCCCACGACTTCACCGCCGATGACGACGGGGAAAACAACGCGTGCCATAATTCATCGAAGAATCAGCACTCCAAGTCGAGTGGGAAGGGCAAGAAAAGGAAGGTGAGTGATAACATAAGTTTGGTTGCTGAGGTGATATTAAAAATTAGCCGAAGTACGTCCCAGAGGCTAGACAGAATTGCTGCTTGCATCGGTCATGAAATCGACGTTGACGAAGCCCGAAAAGATGCCTACAACAGTTTGAAGTCTGTGTCTGGTCTCTCAAAACAGCAAAGGTTCGAAGTTGCTCAGATTTTCGTCGAAAAAACAGAACGATACTTGTTGTTCAAGGGCCTACCCGAGGAGAAAAAATCCGAGTATATGGATTACCTACTGGACAGTCAGAAGTCAAATTGCTCGTCATGGTCTACTTTTGTAATATGTCTGCGTGCACCAACAACTTCCCCACGACTTCTCTGTTTTTGTTATAGATACTGTTGTTTAAGAGTTGTGATAACTGAACTTGTAACAAGTTTTTGCTAATCTTGTGGGACAGACATTTGTGCTCAACTATGTATGGAAATGCGTATAATCGCTCTTAACCTTCCCTACAGCAATCCATCTCTAGCATTCTATACTTGTTGCGAACATTAGGTACATGAGAAGTTATTGTTGCGAAAATTACGTACAATAATTGCTGATTATGCGAAAATTAGGTACAGTAATTGCTTATTATGCAAAAATTGTGTTAAATAAAATTTTAACTCCATTTATTGATAAGCAAGAAACCTTGTATGTAACTATTTAAAGCAAAAATTGATCATATGGATTACAACATCTTCAAGAAGCTTATCATCATAATTATAGTTGAATTATTATCAATAAATATAATTAAACATAATAAACTAAATACTAAAGTAGGCATTATTACATAGTACGCCAGACACACTTTGCATTTATAAATAATAATAAGCATACATCAACGGGAAAATAAGACACACTACTCTTGAGGCCCTCATGAGCTACAACTTCAGACATACAACGACATTCAGAGAAAGTAAAAAAATACGGACAATAACACACAACGACACTTACTTATTGGACATTACGGCAAATAAGCAACATAAGATCAACACGCATGGCAATTGCTAGTTGTCGGATTCTTTCCCATCTTTGAAAGTAGATGAAGACGCACATGAGCTGCCATCATTGAACCGGGGAGGTTGTTGAAACAAAGTTCGAGGTCGCACTGGAAAAGCGTTCCTTGGAGGGTATGCTTGGGGAACATAATGGGGCATGGTAGTTGACTCCGCTTCGTCTACAAATAAGCGACGACGCGGGTTTCCAAAATTTGGTGACGTGACTTCCTCCGAGTTAGTGTCAAATACGTTGATGTAGTGTGGCTCGTTTATGGGAACTGTGGTGTCACTAATGTTGATGACTGGAGGTCTTTCCTCCTCCTTCATAACGGTGGGGCCGAATACTTGTGCCAACTTCAGAAACAAGGGCTCGCCGTTGTGGTAGTAAGCCATACTTATTGGCATTTTCTGCATGTAAGTATAAATAAGTGTTCAATCATATGTGGCGCTTGGAAATGGAAATTGATAAATACCTTTGTCATTTTCCTCCACGACCCATCAGACATAGCCAGTTTGTTTTCCGCTTCATCCCAGTACGTCCCATCAAGCTTCAACAATTTGTGAAATGTGTGGTAACGAGTCTCCAAATGAGATACTCGCTCGGCCGCATCATCAAATGTTAAATCACGCCCAAATAAAGCGTTGACAGCATGCAAGGATAGATGAATTGCACAAGAAGTGGGAACATTAGGAGGATTCTAGAGGCCATGCTTCTTTTGCTCGACAAGTTCGGTGATGAATTCAACATCCATTTCGGCGCTCCATTTGCCGGAGTGAAATAGAACTTGCTGCGATGGAAAATTTGTAGTCTTGACAGGCTTCATATTAGCTTTTGCTATGGGAAAGTCTATTTCAGGATGTATTGTTTGAGCTTGGCAAAATAGCCTTATTTAATACGGTGGAGGCCAAGAAATGTTCCTGTTATGGTCAATGAGATTCTCATTGAATGAATGAAAGAACATGATGAAATAATTTTACTGACAAAGATCAAGACATCAAATGTCTGTTTTATGTAAAAGGCCAACTTGCATACAAAAAGTAGGCCCCCACAAGGTGTGGGTGTGGTAACAATTGGACAAGAAGTGTCGACATATTCAAAGCTTTTATCTATTAATTTGGACAATATATAAAAAGATATTGTTAGCCTGCAAAAAAATACAGAGGTCCCCATCTACAAAACAAAAGGACCTATAATTACAGCTCCAAGTCGAGTCAAATACAAAAACTTGAAATAGAACTTATAATCACATCAACTTGCTTGTTGCATACAGTATGTGGAAAAAGGACCTATAATTATAGAAACTTGCATACTACTACAGATAGAGATAGCAAATGTCGGCTATTACATGATCGGCGAGTCTCCAAAACAGGAAATGCGTCAACATTAAAAGCCCGATTACAACTCCAAGTAAGACCAATACGAAGGCCATGAACATACAAGCTACCATGAATAGCACATCAGACCTGCTTTTCAAAAATTGTGCCGAGTCGAGTGCCGGTTTCTCCAGTTCTTTTGAAAAGGACGAGCTGCTCGAGGCCTGCATCATTGAACCAGATAGTCTAGTTGATTTTTTATGGTGATACTCATCACACCATAAAAAGGATTCGTAGTGATTATTTTTTGACGGGCACTTGTAGTACCATCGGCCGGCGTTCATTGCATCCTTCCCTGCTTTATTTAAGACCATCTTTCCGGCTCCACACCGACAATCCGGACGCATGTTAAAATCGGGATCATACATCTCTTTTTACCTGTCATAAAAAGGATCAGTAACAATTAGCATTTCCACAATAATGAGAGGACTTCATACAAGGTGAACTGGAAACAGAACGTGAGCAGGTAATATGCTGCAAAAACGGCAAACCATCTATTGACTCATCACAAGAACAGGTAAATTCACTAAGAAAAACATCGCACAAATGGAAATAATTCATTGCAAACTGCATGTAAAAAAGAAATTGATCTACTGTTTGTTCTAAACAGAAAGGACAGATTGTCTGCAAACTATACACCCCCCCTGCAGCAGCCCACATAGCTACGGCTATTTCATCCCGCTTGCCGTTCCACGCTGCGGAGGATTCGATTTGATCAATGAAGTCGACATTCCCATGATGTTCATCTTCTTCTTGTTCTTCTCTTCCATCAAGTTCAGCCTCAATGGGATCAACCACCATCTCCCTCTTAATGAAGTTGTGGAGGAGGAAACACGCCATTATTAGCCGGTTTTGAATTTTCACCGGATAGTATGTGGCGCTTCTTAAGATTCCCCATCTCATCTTCATGATTCCAAAAGATCTTTCTATTATGTTACGAGCTTGGGTGTGCTTCATGTTAAACATTTCTTGCGGGTTCTGGAGTTGAAGAGCGTTAGGACCCCACTCTTTTAAGTGGTATCTCACACCTTTATAAGGTGTTAAGAACCCCTCGCTGTTTGCATACCCATTGTCGCACAAATAGAAGTATCCTGATTTGAAAAATGTCAGCACATGAGAAGTTAAGTAAAAGATTACAGCAAAGCTACAGCTAAACAGTTTGGAAAATTACATAAGTACATACCCTTTGGAACTTTCAATCCATTTGGCCTATTCAATGCATCTCTTAATAGACGACCATCAGCCGCCGATCCTTCCCAACCAGGTAACAAATAAGCAAACTGCAAATTATGATCACATACGGCCAAAGTGTTTGTTGATATTTGTCCTTTTCTCGTCCTATACCTGGACTTAACCAAACTTGGTACAATTACATTTATGTAAGTCCCGTCTAGCGCTCCTAGGCAGCCCTAAGCACATGAAGTACGAGGTATAACATAATTAGTTTCAATTAGCCGAGCAGCCAGTAAAGGTAAAACATAATTAGTTCCAACATTGGTACTGAAATTTTTTTATTTATAATTACCTTAAACCATTTCCATCTTGGATCGGTTACATCATCACCTACAGGCTTTGGGGTCACCAAGAAAACCTTGTGCAATTTTAAAATAGCCTTTAATACGAGGTAAAGTTAGTGCGACACAGTCTGACCCGACCTCCAATAATTAAATCTAACAATTCGATTTTTTTTGTGGTGAGCTAATATCCCTATGAACATCGCAACTTGCTCCTCTACACTCACATACTTTCCGTCACTCAAACCCCCTAAATTTCTCAACAACATACAGAGGCGGCCAAAAGTGTTTCGGTCCATCCTAAGATTGACAATGCAATCACTATTAGTTGCTGTCGTGATTCTATGGAGGTGTTGCATTTGATTTGGTATCCGTTCAAGCATACGATAAGGCTCCAAAGAATTGTTACGCTTTCTTTTTTTGTTTATCTCACTTAGTAGAATCTCTATGAGCAATAATATAAGGAGCATTTGTTGCTGCAAAACATCCTCTATAATGAGATATACGTACGCATTGATTTTCGACCTTTTCGGCATCCTGTACTGACAAAATTACCTACAGTAAGTTTTGGCATTTTACAGCAGACTGTATCTCAGAATTTTGCAAATACTTTTGTCTCACAAATCCCCACAAAACAGATGAGGAAAACAATCATATGACAGAAAGAAAGTTACTCCCCAGGGCTGATAATGCATCATAGTAATGAGGTACCACAATAATGGAAGAAATCAAGTTATACCGAGTGCAAAATATGAATGTTGGTATCAAGATGCATAATGTAAAAAACTGCCTTGCATTTGAAAACTGTATAAAACTGCCCCCAAGAAACAAGCACAGTAAAGAATCAAATCAACATATCATTTAGAAATGAACTCCCAACATAAATCAGCCGATTTTTCTTAGCTACAATCAGTGGAATCCTAGAACCACATCCAAGTATTTGAACTTGCAAGGTAAGCTGTAATACCTGATGTCTTCAATTTTCTTTTTTGGTGTCTTCCTTATCTGCACAAATATAAAGAGGTCAACTTAATTTGGTGTCTCAGTGAAGGGGTCCAACCAATCATCAATTGCTAGCCCTACATCACATCTTTATGTAGGAAATAAATAGGATGAATCAGAAGTAACAGAAATGAACCGCACCTGCAACTAAAATAAAAACAACAAGAATTTGCAGAAATGTGAGAATACCTAGGAATCGAGCAGAAGCTTTCAAGGTTTGCAGAAGCACAAGAATTTGAAAAACCCGGTGTAGTTCCCCGTAGGAGGTGATAGCGAACCTATCCCTGGTTCGAATAAGTCAAAAAATCATCACATGAGAATACATACTGCTACTGAAGAAGCTTTGCTAGTTGTCAGATTTTGCAAGAAAAATACAACGTTTATGTAGCAAAATTAGACCTGTTACTATAATTAATTGGATAATTTTGTAAATCGATATTCCTTCAATCATGCTGCTGCTTAGGGGGTATATCTCTTTTGTTTTCCTTTAACTTTTTTTAAATTCTTGCATCAGAGAATTTGAAATTGAAAAGCAAACTTCATGTGCGCTTTGTTCACACCACTGTCATAGTTAAATTTTGAAAAAGCTTATCATACTTTTTTCCCCATTTGTTGATGATTTGTGGCGAGTTGAATTTTATACCCCGTAAATTGAAGATCGATTCAGTTTTTATGTTACCTTAAATTGTAGAAAAGTTTCCTCGCCATAGTTGGTCGTCGCTGCTACACTATGTCGCCGCCGATGTTAGGAGTTTGCTATGTCGTTGCCGCCGTTCGGAGGAACCTATGTGGTCGCCGCCGTTGCACTGTTCGGAGGAGCCCTATGTCATCGCCGCCGTTCAGAGGAAGCTATGTGGTCGCCGCCGCCTCACTGTCGCCGACGCTCGGAGTTTGCTATATGGTGGCTGCGAGGAGGACGGGGAAGCTGTTCATCTGTGAGGAGGATGGGGGTAATTTGGTCCCCGTCTGAGTTTAGGTCGATAGTGGTGAAGGCAAGAATAATAATTAGGGGGGGGGGGGGGGGGGGGGTTGGTGATATTAGTTGGATTTGGAAGTTATTTCTATCGGGCCAGACATTTCTCTCGGGCTCGCAATATAAATTTTTGGCTCTACCAAACACAAGATTGGATGAGAATAATAATTTAGTAGTGCTTAATATTGCCTACCAAACACCCCTTAATATAATAAAAAGTAAAACAAGTATTTGGATATCAATGTATACGACCCTTTAGTTGGATTATTCAATTCTACGTGATTAGCCAATATTTTAGTATATCTAATCTTTCAAAATCGTTACTTGGTGAATGGTGTGTGAGTAATGATATTGAAATCCGTCGAGGGTTGGGTTAACCGTCCAACACAAGGTATATGGAGTACAGAAGAATTTGAATTAATCTACTATAAATATAAATAATTTTAGTTCATATAGGTATATGATTGTTTACGTTGAAGCCAAAATACTTTAGTCATTGTTCCACTCGGCAGAAAGAAACATTGAATTAAACCTTTTTAGAGTTAGTAATACTAGTTACTTCTCCCTTAAAAAACACTATAAGGAAAAGTAAATGGCTAATCTTTTTACGTTGTCAAAAAAGTAAAGAAACACTAAGAAAAAGATATTGGTCGGGGACCAAAAGATTATTTTAAACTTGGTGATGTTTCGATCGTAAACTTTTTTTTTTTAATTTGAAGCAGTTTTAATTGGATCGTAACCTGAATGGTAAAAAAAAAAATTAGAGGCAATCTATCTATCTATATATTATTAATATCGATGCGGATTCGAGTTCTCCGCTTAATATTAGGTCCTATGTGGCGCAATTTTTATTAAGTATTCTTATTTATTTTAAGAAAAATAATATTTTATTATTTGGTCTCCCATATTTTGAATGATGGTTATCGTGGATGCAATGTAATTATAGAAAACTTGATGCATAAGTTCCTACTTTTGATTCTTCATTCATATTATATTCTTCTTCTTCTTATTATTAAGCTGAATTGAACTAAAAGAATGAAAAATTGTAAATAAAAATGGGAGAATTGCGGAACTATTTTCTTGAATTTAATTCATACTAAAGATTCTTACTTTCAAAATATTTTTTTATAACTACCAAATAAATTGTGGCTAATATTTTTTTTATAATTTTAATGAAGCATTTGGAATAAAATTAAACTAAAGGAACAAAAATAGTAAATGAATATGGGAGAAGTGCATAACAATTTTCTTAAATGTAAATTAGAAATTAAATATTTCACCTTCAAAATAAATTTTTATAAATATCAATCAAATTACGTCTAATGATATAAACAATCTTAGTGAAATATCGGAATTAAATTGAACTAAAAGAATCAAAAATAGTAAATGGACACGGGTGAATTGAGAAACAATTTTATTGAATTTGATTGAAAAAAAGAGACTTTCACTTTCAAAATAAGTTTCTATGACTACCAAACAAATTGAGCCTATTAATATCTTATCAATTTTCGACGGATTGCATACTAATTGTAATAATAAAAGTCAAACATAGAGAGAATCAAAATGAGGATGATCCCTAAATTTCAATTTATGGTGTGTTAATTTAATTTGCATTTTTTATTCCAATTTATTATCCTCAATTAAGATAACAAGAATTTAATTTCAACTTCCAGTTAATAATCGATTATTAGAGTTATGTATTCCATATTTAGGATATGCTATACTTTTTTAAAATAATCCAAGATTTAGTAATAAACATTATTTTGGTTCATTATATGAAACAAAATATTTTATTAAAAAATAATGGGATAATGGAACATAAAATGTTACTCCATATTTGCAATCAGTTTGACTACAATGCGCTTGCCCCCAAAATAACTGGACCAATAGGAAATTTCCAACTCTTAGGTTGGTGTCATGATATGAAAAATATTGTTTAGTGTTCAAAAATATTCATTATCTTATACTCCCTCTGTCACGTCCATCTTGAGTTTTTACTATTCAGCATGAAAATTAAGAAGAATGGTAAATGATAAATAATAGATAGGTAGAAGATTTAATTATGTGACAATCCATAAAATACACCTTTTGCCAATGTCAAAATGAAAAATACACCACCTTAACAAAAACAATGAATTTTACACCATATTGAATATTTCAAATATAAAATGCCATCTTATCAAGCACTTTATATCACATCTCTTACACATGTGTAAGAGATGTGATATAAAGTATACGACATTCCAATAATTTAGTGATAATTATGTGATTATTTGACAATTATTAACCAATAATAATTTAATTTAATTATTTTATGTGTAACATATCGTGATTCAGTAGGTACTAAATTCAGTCGAAAAATTATGAATAGGCATTAAACGAACGTAAATGGAGTTCTCGCTCGGACAGAACAAAATCTTGCTCGCCACGTGTCAAATCCCGCTCCAGCGGGAAATATGATTGTCACAGTCCCAAATCCCGAAGGACGGCAGAAGCCGGGGTGCGACTGGGGTTGGATTAAGGAAAAGGGGAAGAAAGGGGATGAAAGAATAGACATACATACATAACAACTTATCTTCTATGAACAAGACTTTATTGACGAAAAGAAAGAGTTAATCTCAGGAGATTACTCGACAAAGTACTTCAAAAGCTTCTAAGTTATATTACAGAACTTAGACTACAGTGATTATTATACATAACATCAAAAGAGTTTAGAGTCTAGCAGCGGAATTGTGAACTATATATAAAAGTCTTTCTTAACTCTTATTCAACTCTAACTCAACCGTCGCCGCTTCGTCGCTTCAACCTGCACATTTAGAAAACATATGCAGGGCTAAATACAATCGTACTTAGTGGGCACGTTGCCGAAAACATAATCATAAGTATAGATAATCAGGCATTTTCATTACAGTAGCACATCGGGGTTTTCTTTTAAAAGGACCGTGTCTACTAAACATTTTCTTTCCTCATTTTCATAAGATAGCTGATCAACATTTTTCATAGATGTTACGTTCAAATCTTGACCAGTCATTATTCACCGTGGCTGGCTACCCCTCAACAGGATACCACATACACCACAGGCTACAAGTGCACTAACTTTTGAAAGCCCCTTTTGATTAACTCAAAGTCGATCGTTAGTTAACCCCTTTTGATTAACTCAGAATTCTGGAAAGCACGATGGCTAACTCAGAATAGGTACAAGAGAACTCACATAAAACATAAAACAGTTCATGCCATGATTATCACTTTGAAAACACGGTTATCAAAGCGATAAAGAAAGGTTTTCGAGCATAGCTCATTTTGTTTGATATATAAGGAAAAAGCCCACCTTATAGATTACTGAACAAAGACACGTGCTTTCGTCTTCTGATCTTCCGTCCTATCCTTGGTGTCGACTTTTCTCCTTCATCGTGAAAATCATATTTTAAAGCTCGGTCGCAAACGATAAACGAATACGAAAAATCGGATTAAGGTTTTGTTCTTTAGACGTTTTAGGCATTTGCACGTTAACTAAACTCTTTTAGTTAAAAAGAAACGAGATACGAACGCATCTCGTTTGACACTCACTTGGATCTGTACTCGACATTTTAGGTCGGTAAAAAGAAGGTAGTCGATAACTTGAAACGACTGAAAAGATCGAAAGAGTTCAAGTTGAAAAGAATTCAACTTAAGAAACTACATTTTGAACATACACTGCACGAGGTCAGTAAGTTCGCCTAGAACAGGGGATTTCGAAACAGGGGGCGAGTCTTATACCAAAAGAAAGGTACGGGTGTCTAGTTTACTCTCCAATTCGCAGATCTCAATTCCGATTAACGAGCTAGGAGATATCGCAGTTTCCGTGGAAGGTCGCAAAACTGACCAGTGAAACCCTAATGCTCGATTAAATCGACGCACGGTTTTTTAGGCTCGTTCTATGTTATCGAACTTAAATTCTCACGAATTTACTGACTCAATACAGTCTACTCGTATCATTATACGTGATAGACCCCTTTTCATTTCTCGTTTATAAACACGACGATCAAAACATCGTTTCATTAACTACGCAATTACTATACCAAATTAAGATCCACTAGTTTATAACTACAACTCATCATTTTATAATTCGGACGAACATGTCGTCAACTACAAGCTCGTTCATTAATCAATAATAATCATCAATATCCAATTATTTCCTTGGTTCGTCTTTTCTATCAATACTTATTATCAATTGATCGTCTCTTACGAAAAATCTAACATCTTTAGAATTCGTTCAAAATTTACAATCTTATTCATCATCTATCAAGAATCATAAATACGTAATTCACATCCTCATATCATTATCTATTCTCGACTTATCGTCCGTCGTTCGTCTCTTACGTAAAATTTTACGTTCTCCATTTTCATTCAAATTTTACGGCAACGATTATCATCTAACGAGCATTACTAACATGCAAATCATATTATCAAAATGTTATCGAGCTTCAACTTATCGACACATCTTCGTCTCTTACATTTCTCGTTTTATTTTTAGAAAAATTTCAATTTAATATATATTCATCCTCATGCATCGTATATCTCATTTCTATTAAACAATCGAGCATATCAACACATTTACTATCCTAAATCGAGCCTCCTTCGTCTCTTACGTTTCACATTTTATTTTTAGAAAAATATAAAACAATTCATATAGTTAATTAAAATCATAAGGAACACTAATCTATCATTAAATTGACAAAGAAATCGAGCACGAACAAAGCCCCAATTCTTCCCTAAAAATCGGTAATAACTAGATTTTAGGGTTCTTGATTTCCTTTTTCAATTAAACCATAGAATCACTCCCTTATACATCTAATTGCATATTGAAACTTAAATCAACTACTACATCATCATCATAAAAATCGGTCCTCAAGAAAAAAATGAAAAGAAAGGAATTCCAATTGGATAGATCAATGGAGGAGATGATTACCTTGATGATTAATGAAAGAAGAATGGAAATCGATGGATGATTGAATGACTTATGAACTTGGATCTTGCAAAAGCTTGAACTCCTTCAATGGTGGAAAGAAGAAAATGAGAGAGAGAATAGAGGGAGAGGTTGGCGGTAATAGGGGAGAAGGAGAGAGGGATGGTGAGTCACTATGGTGACTCACAAAGCTAAGAAAAATATCTAACAAGCATAGTGACTCTTTAAGGTTGCATTTGGCGAGGTAAAATTAGAAGCTAAAATCTCGTTTCCGGCTCTTAAACGTCGTTTTAAAAGTCAAGAAATACATTTCTAGATAGTTACGGATTCGACGAAATCTAACTCGTCCGTTAGATTGGAAATAATTTACGTACTCGGAAAACCTAATTCATTTTTCAAAATCCGAGAAAAAAGTCGGGACTTCACAGTCCAAAATTCATCCGGAAAATCATAAAAACTAACTTTCTCCGGTGAACTCGTCTCGAAAAAAAAGTGAATGTAAATTCTGACGGAATTTGATTCCGAGTTTTTGGGCGAAAAACTTAACGGACGCGAAAACCCTAATACAGTAGTCGTTCGTCCGACTTCTGGAAATTATTTTCTGAAACGAATTTCACCGCAAATCTTAGAATTAAAATTCATGATCTTAGGCGTGCAAAGCCATAATTATTATTAACTTTTATTTTTAAAGACTGTAGAAAAAGTCTGGGGTATTACATCCTACCCCCCTTACGAAAAATTTCGTCATGAAATTTGCTTATCTTCTTAAACTGTTCGGGGTACTCCTTTCTCGACTCTTCTTTGAACTCTCAGGTGGCTTTCTTTTGCCCGTGATGATCTTATAACACTTTTTACTAATCGTATCAACTCACTTCTTAACTTTCACGCTTTTCGATCCAAAATCGATTGCGATCTTTCTTCATAACTTAAGTCAGTTTCAAGATCAACGTCTTGCTGACAAAACCATGTGTGTAGCATCGAACATACACATTTTCTCAAGATGAGATGCACACATAATAAACATTCCACAAACTTGGCAACAAAGTCGAAACTATCCATATTGGAAACTATCTTTTCAAGATATCCACTAATCATCTAAATCTTTATCGAAGCTTTATACTTGGCATGGAATTAATCATATTATCCTTTGAAGGATAATCATAAGGAAAGTCTTGTCCTTATTCCATAAATTTAAGCTAGATCGGCACATATTTCTTTAGACTTTTATCTTCTTTAAACTTCTTTCATTCGTTACTTTTATGCTTCTTTCATTCTAACTCGTGTCTGCCAAACGATCTTGATCAATTCACTGATCGTATCTGATCCTAAATTCTTTATTTCACTTACCTTATGACAATAAGACAGTTATCTGAAACTTTTTCTTCTACAAGGCCTTGTAAGGCACATACTTATCGTATCTTAATAACTATTTGTTGGGAAATTTATTAAAGTTTTGATTGATTCCAAAACCAATTGACCCCAACCGAGTAGATGTTGCCAGATCCTAATATTAGTAGTTAGGCTCGCTGTTTGAGCATTGTTAAGATTTTATCTTTACAGGACTTCAGCTGAAGACCGGCCAACAAGGCTTCACTCGGATAGAACATCAGTTGTAAGAGAGACAACTAAGCGTTCAAAAGATAGAACATCAGTTGTAAGAAAGACAACTGAGCGTTCATTAGATGAGAAGTAAAAAAGCAGGAAGATGCCAAAGTCAACTAAGGAAGATGCAAGAGAACATCAGTTGTAAGTAAGACAACTGAGCGTTCGGAGCCAACTGATCAGATACAAGAAAGACAACTGAGCGTTCAGTTTCAGAACATCAGTTGTAGAACTCGATCCAAGAAGATCAACAGCATGAAGTTCAAATCAGCTGAGAGTTCAACTGTCAGCACTCAGATAGAACATCAGCTGAAGAACAAGTCAGATGAAGATCGAAACTCTCAACCGACCATCCATTGTTGAAAGACCAATGTTGAGATTTGAAATTCAAATAAGGAAGTCACGTGAAGGCTTGACTCTCTATAATTACCTCATTTGGCCCAACACAAGGCTGTCTCAGATGGAAAGCAGAAGCACGCAGTTGCCAAATCCGGAAAGTCTGCAGAAGATGAGAGACAAGCCATCACTTTTAAAGAACAGAGATCAACAGCTCTTCCAACGGCTAGTTGATTCTCTCCGCCTATAAATAGAGGCCTTCATTCATTCACCAAGACCACGGAAAATACGAGACAGACAAGTGTGAGAAGAGATATACAAGCAAAAGAACAACTTCATTCTGTACTCAAGCAAAACCTCTAAGAACATCATTAGTTGAGAGTTTCTAGAGAGTTAGATTCTGTCTTTGTAGTTGTCGATCCAACCTTGAGAACATCACTAGTGAGAGTTCGTAGAGTGTTAGATCATAGCTCACTTCTTGTTCGAGCTATTAGTTGGAACCCCACCCTTTCATACACCCTGAAAAGGTTATTAGGACCCTAACTCTTCCCGTAACTGAGTAGATAGGTTGATTAGTACCCGTAAACTAATCTGTAAGGTTGATAAGTACCCGTAAACTTATCTCAACGGTTGCAAGCCTGCGTAAGCTTTGTGGTTTGTCCAGAAGAACTTGGACTGAGTTGTGTGGACTCACAACTCCCCGTGGACGTAGGAGTTATCTCCGAATCACGTAAATCTTTGTGTGTTGTGTTTATTTTTCAGTTATTGCATATTCAACTGACCAACTAACCTGCATACAAACTGCATTTTTCCATACCAACTGTCTTGGTTATTGACCAACCTTGCACTTAAGCGTGAGTTGACTTTTATACGAGTTAATTTCCACCACATTCCGCACATCACTTCACTTCCAACTGAGTGTTTCTTTACTCGGTTGTGTTATTTTTAGGGGGTGCTTTTAAAAGTTTATCTGGTGTATTTCCCCCCCCCCCCCATACACCAGAACTCGTATCGGGACCATCAAGTGGTATCAGAGCAGTGGTTCAAAGACTGTTGACTCTGTTTCATAAGGTGTGAATTCGAGGTGTTTTCTTCAGTGGTCAACTGAACAGATCTCTTTATCACGCTAGTGCATATCTGCTTGCATTTTTCTTCTGTTGTTGTGTGCAGATAGATGTTAAAGACAGATCGTGGTCATGTTCTCGGTTGTGAACTATACATCCTGGAGAACTCGGATGAAGAAGATCCTACTGTCAAAGCATCATCGAATGCAACAAGTACTCACATCCGGACCGATCATCATCAGAGAGAGAATCACTCGCACTCCTACAAATCCCAACAATGGGGATGCAACTGTGGAGTTAGTGGAGAAGAAGCCAGAAGACTTCACTCCAGAAGAAAGCCAAAGTGAGCCAGTTGGACATTTGGGCTTAGAGTACGATCATGTCCACAATTGGACAAGACTATCTGCCTTGGATAGAAGAGTGCGAAACCGCTAAAGAAATGTGGGATATTCTTGGCGTCTCTGAGTGAAGGAAGTGATGAAACAAAGGAGAAACAAGTTCTCAGATGCCTGTCCAAGACTTTGACAACTTCTGTCTGAGAACTGACGAAACCATTGGATCAGCTAGATCAGTTGAAAAAGCAAGAGGCTTCAGATCGACCAGCTGATAAAGAAGTCAGACGGACAGACCGAGAGCATATAGCTGTCCTTCTCAAGGAGTTGCAAACTGAGAAGGACAACTTATAAAGCTATATCAGTCATCCAAGATCATCGAGAATCTTATCAGTTACAGCCGACAGATGGATGACGTGTCAGGACTCGGTTATGATGTAATCAAGGATACTGGGAATTCCTCCAGCAACCTTCATCAAAGCTGTGGAGGTCAAGGTTGTCAAACCTAACACAGTTGAGTCTGAATCTCCCCAAAGTAATCCAACCTCCACTTCTCAGCAAGCTCAACCGACCAAAGGAACCACAACTGAGAAAGGAAAAGGAGCAGTGGATGGAGGACAGAACGTTCCATCGGTTGGGACATCAACCGAGTGGGAATGTTCCAAGAGTTAGAAGAGGAATCAGAGGCGTCGGAGATACAATCGAAACCGAACTCAGAACCGACCTCTGAATCAACCTCAGAGCCAACATCAGAAAGAATGGAATCGACCGCAGAACCGACAAGAATCCAACCATCTGAATCAATAGCGGTTCCATCATCAGCTCAACTAGAGGTTCCAACCGAGTCAACCGATAAGGAACAGGTCGAACAGCTGGAGATATTCATGCCACAAACATGAACCACCAACAGGGCAATGAACAGCTATAGACAACATTCAGGGAGTTGGAATCAGAATCAGCCACAAAGATTCCAACATAGCATCCGACCTCATAGACAAATCCAATAGGATAAAAAAGCGCCATCAAAACAGGGGGAAAGCCTCTCCTCCGAAAGCTCACAATGGGAGAAATCCATCTCCTCCCAAGAAGCAGAACATCACTACTAACAACAAGCTTAAGGATAACCGAGGTGTTGTTTATAGTTGATGATGAAGGAAAAGTGAACTGGAATGATAAATCTATCCGAGTATACATGGAAAACGAATCACAGTTCAAGGGGGAACTGGTTCTAACCCTCCAGGACCCAACTGAAATTGAGGACCTAAGCAAGTTTCTCTTTGCAGGTACAGGAGAAACAGCTGAGGAAGAATAAAACATCACGAACCATGTGGGTGATGGATAGTGGATGCTCGAAACACATGACAAATCCGAAGGATTTGCTTGGGAGTTTCGTGGAGAAAGAAGGACCTTCAGTTACCTTTGGTGACAACTCAAAAGGTCACACCAGAGGCTACGGTACCCTTGAAACCAATCACGTGTCGATTTCTAATGTTTCATATGTTGATGGATTGAAGCATAACTTGCTCTCCATCAGCCAATTCTGTGATAATGGTTTCTCTGTCAAGTTTGATGCACAGGGTTGCAGGGTTAAAAATGTCGGAACAAAGCAGGTCATATTGTTGGGAAATCGATGGCAACTGGGAATGTCTACTATGCTGACTGGAACAGTAGTCCTCCTGACACCTGCCTGTTATCAAAGAGCAGTTCAGATGTGAGCTGGCTGTGGCACAAAAGGCTCAACCATCTGAACTTCAAGATATGAACCGACTTGCCAGACAAGAACATGCAAAAGGCATACCAAACCGAGTGTTTTCAACAACACATATCTACAGTGCATGCCAGTTGGGAAAGCTCGCTAGATCCTCCTTCCGGTTGAAGACAACTCCCTCAACCGACCGAGTGTTACAGCTGATCCACATGGATCTCTTCGGGCCAGTTACACCAAAAAGCATGAATGGTAACGAGTATACACTTGTTGTAACTGATGATTAATTCCAGATACACGTGGGACCATTTTTCATGCGTCACAAGAGTGATAACCCGAGATGAGCTACCCAAGTTGATGATCGGATATCAAACCAACAAGAGATGAAAATCATTTCCATCCGATCAGATTGTGGAACCGAGTTTCTAAATGAAACCATCATCGAGTACTGCGAGAAGCATGGAATTACTCATCAAACATCAACTGCACGTACTCCGCAACAGAATGGAGTAGCTGAGCGAAGGAACCCGAACGCTGAAGGATGCAGCTACATCCATGTTAACAAGCTCAGCTCTGCCAAAGAGATTTTGGGTTGAGGCCATCAACACAGCCTGCTACACCCAGAACCGGTCTCTTCTGACCAAGCGGTTGGGAAAAACACCATACGAGCTATGGAGATGCAGGAAGCCTGATATTTCATATTTTCGCGTTTTTGGTTCTAAGTGTTATATTCACAACAATGGAAGACTCAGTTGAAAACTTTTGATGCCAAGGCTTCGAAGGGCATATTTCTCGGATATGCCGCTCGGATCAAGGCTTATAGAGTTTTCAACAATAGCTCTCGTGTTGTGGAGATAACACCTCATGCTAGTTTTGATGAATCTACTTTTGAGTGCAGGGAACAGGCTAAAGACAACAAGCTGATCCACAAGTTCCACCTGTTCTCACCAGATCACAGGCACTAAGGGAAAAGAATCTAGCTGAACCATTGGTATGGGCAACCGAGGATGATGATCCATACTCCTCTGAAGATGAATGCGAGGACCCCAGCTCATATCAAGGGGGAACTCCAGCTAATGTCATTCCAACTGCATCAGCATCCGAAGCCCAACCAAGCCCGGTTCGAAATATTGTCAATGTTGAGGATCCAGATTCAACAGCTGATCAATCACCAGTTCTGAAGATTCCAGCATCTCCTATGGGTCAGGATTCACCATCAGTTGAAATCCTGGAACAGCCACTGTTGGAAGAAGAAGGAAGACGCAACCGAAGATGGTATGAAGATCATTCCACTGACAACATCATCGGGGATCCAACCGAAGGTGTGCGTACAAGGAGCAGAGTTGCAAATCCAGATTCGACTGAGGAAGATTCCAACACTTACGCTCAATATGCTGAGGAGTTGGCAGTTCTTGAGGAGTTCGAACAAGCTGGAGATGTTGCCATGATTTCTTGCGTTGTAGCTGATGTGCCAGAACCAAAGAATGTTGTGGAAGCTCTCAACTGTGTTCACTGGACAACAGCCATGCAAGAAGAACTGAACGAATTTCTACGCAACTGTGTATGGGAGTTGGTAGAAAGACCAAATGGTGTCAAAGTCATTGGATTAAAATGGATTTTCAAGAACAAGAGAGACGCCATTGGATTCATCGTGAGGAATAAGGCAAGGTTGGTAGCTCAGGGATATTGCCAACAAGAAGGAATCAATTTCGAGGACTCTTTCGTGCTGGTTGCAAGGCTGGAAGCCATCCGAATTTTTCTAGCCTATACCGCATTTCACAAGTTCAAGGTCTATCAGATGGATGTGAAGTGTACCTTCTTCAACGGTGATATCAAGGAAGATGTATATGTTGAACAACCTCTAGGTTTTGAGACTGGAGATGGAAGAGTGTACAAGTTGAAGAAAGCAATCTATGGATTGAAGCAAGCACCCAGGGTTTGGTATGACACTCTTTGTGGCTTTCTTCTGAACTCGGGGTTCAAACGAGGGTCAGTTGATAAAACACTGTTCACCATCAAAGTTGGAGAAGATATACTTGTTGTGCAAATCTACGTCGACGACATCATATTCGGTTCCAAGTCGGAGGAGCTGTGTGAGAAATTCTCAACTCTCATGAAGGAGAAGTTCGAGATATCGATGATGGGCGAGATGAATTATTTTCTTGGACTTCAGGTGAAGCAGTCATCAAAAGGAATTTTTATCAATCAGTCCAAGTATACAAAGGAGCTCATCACCAAGTTCGGATTGCAGACAAGTAAGACCACAAGGATCCCAATGAATACTAACTGGAAGATTGAACCTAGAGCTGAGGAAAAGCTCGTGGATGCCAGTAAGTATAGAGGGATCATCGGTTCTTTGCTATATCTAACCGCCAGTCGGCCAGACATATCTTACGCGGTTGGAGTGTGTGCTCGGTTCCAAGTTCAACGAGAGAAGCTCATATGTTGGCAGAAAAGAACATCATCAAGTATCTGAAGGGAACTATAAATGTTGGGTTGTGGTATCCAATCGACGACAACATCCAACTGACCGGATACTCAAATGCAGATCTAGCCGGTGATCGGTTGGACAGGAAGTCCACATCTGGACACTGTCAATTCATGGGAAGCAAGCTAGTTTCGTGGTTCTCCAAGAAACAAGCATGTGTTGCCACTTCTACAACTGAGTCAGAGTATATGGCTGCCGATAGCTGTTGCATGCAGGTGTTGTGGCTCAAGCAACAGTTGCGAGACTATGAAATAGCAACTGGACAGGTTCCCATTCATTGTGATAGCTCAAGTGCCATTGCTATCTCTTTGAATTCTGTTCACCATTCTCGGACGAAGCATATGGACATCCGACATCATTTCATCCGAGACCATATTGAGAAGAAGGACATATCCATGGAGAAGATTCCAACTGAGATTCAGAGAGCTGATATCTTCACCAAACCTCTAGCCGAAGCACGGTTCAAGATGTTATGTGATTTACTTGGATTGTTGGATCCATCAGATGAGGAACCAGCTGAGGTGAAGAGATAGATATCCATCTGAGGGGGAAGCTCAGATGAAGGGGGAATCTCAGATGCGGATCGCCAATCGAAGACATCAGACGTCAGCTGAATAGACGAACTCGAGTCAGCTGATGGTATGCTGCAACGTTGGATCAGACGTCAGCTGAACAGACGAACTCGAGTCAGCTGATGGTATGCCGCAACATTGGAACACAACTGATTCCAACAACAGCTGACAGGTGAACACAGCTGATTCTGACATCAGCTGACAGGTAACATTTATGGCTGAAGGTGTTATGATCTTAAATGAGAATGTTTGAAATAAATTCAAACATTCCTGAGCATGTCAATTACATTGAAATAGCCATCATGCCGCATTTAATGTAAAGTACAGCTTAACATCAATAGCCTACTTTATAGTGCGACTGGGCTGACATGAAAAACTGTTCACCTTCTCACGCGCTGGTTGGAACTCGGTTCATGACGTCAAGTCAAAGCTAGTCAACAGTCGCGTAATCTCAGCCGTTGATGGATTCACGCCATTCAACCCTAGCCGTCGATTTCAACCGAGCCTAAAACCTATAAAAGGCGGAAAATCAGGAAGTGATCTTTTACCTTCCTCATTCGTATCTATCTGCAGTAACTGTTCATCATCTTCTCAGATTTTGTCTAACCATTTACAGTAAGTTTTTCTTTCCTTCTTATATATATATCTTCACAGTTGTTTTAAATGGCCCCCAAAGGAAAGAAAATGGCTTCTTTCGGACCTTCTCTAGTCCCCACCTCTTATGAAGAATCGTTCGACTTGCTGGTGTCAAAGATACATTTCGAGCAGATTTTGTCTGACGATGAATTGGAGTCACCAGTGCTGTCTTCCCTCGCAAATATTCTCAAGGAAAATGGCCTACTGGAATGGGCAAAGCTCTTCCCCTCCCACCTGCTCAGGCGCCAGGTCGGAGAGTTCTACGTGAATCTGCAGTCGTCCATCGATAGCCGAGATGGCGTCACTACAGAAGTCTCTTGTCGGCAACGCGACGTTCC
>JANLIY010000696.1:0-26385 GCA_029490685.1 Schizonepeta tenuifolia
TTTTAGGACCCTACTCTTCCCGTAACTGAGTAGACAGGTTAGATTAGTACCCGTAAACTAATCTGTAAGGTTGATAAGTACCCGCAAACTTATCCTTAACGGTTGCACAACCCACCTAAGCTGTGTGGTTTGTTCAGAAGAACTTGGACAGAGTTGTGTGGACTCACAACTCCCCGTGGACGTAGGAGTGTTAGCTCCGAACCACGTTAATTCTCTGTGTGCTTGTGTTTTTCTTATTCAATTTATTTCTTGCATTCTCTACTGACTGACTAACTAGCATACAAACTGCATCTGCGCATTCTCTAACTGTTTTGGTTTCTGACCAATCGTGCATAAAAGCGTGAGTTGTTTTACGAGTTTATTTTCCACCACATTCCGCACAGCACAACTCTTCCAGCTGAGGTTGCATACTCAGCTGTGAGATTCCAACTGAGTCTTTTTACTCGGTTGAAGTAATTTTCAAGAGTTTAATTTTAAATTCCTAACTGGTGTATTTCCCCCCCCCCCATACACCAGTAACTCGTATCGGGACCATCAAGTGGTATCAGAGCAGTGGTTCAAAAGACTGCTGACTCTGTTTCACAAGGTGTGAATTCGAGGAATTTTATTCAGTGGTCAACTGAACAGATCTCTTTATCACGCTAGTGCATATCTGCTTGCACCCTTCTTTTGTTGTTGTGTGCAGATGGACGTCAAAGATGATGAGGTACAATCTAATCCTGCTAATTTGAATTCTTCAATTATTTCTAACATACAGGAAACCCTAGATGAAGAGTTGGAACTCTCATGGGACAACTTCTTAGCACTCAATGAGGAAGTGCAACAGCAGTTCGGTTGAGTTTAAGAGTCTTCAAGTACAATTCGGCAAGCTTGAAGAATCCTTAACCGACAAGGACGATCTGATCAAGAGCCAAACGGAAGAGATTGACAATCTCAATAATCAACTGAATGCTGCCAACCAACCTATAGGCTTCAACTGATGAGGAGTTAAAGAAACAGATCAAGAAGCAGGAAGATCAGTTGAACAAGCAAGAGGCGCAGATCGGCCAGCTGGTGAAAAAGTCAGACGAACAGTCCGAGTATATAGCTGTTCTTCTCAAAGAGTTGCAAACTGAAAAGGACAACCTGATCAAGCTATATCAGTTATCCAAGATCATAGAGAATCTAATCAGTTACAGCCGACAGATGGATGACTTGTCAGGACTCGGTTACGATGTGGTTAAAGATAGTGGAATTCCTCCAGCAACCTTCATCAAAGCTGTTGAGGTCAAGGTTGTCGAACCTAACACAGTTGAATCTGAATCTCCCCAAAGTAATGCAACTTCCATTTCTCAGCAAGCTCAACCGACCAAGGGAACTCCAACTGAGAAGGGAAAAGAAGAAGTGGATGAACAGAACGTTCCATCGGTTGGGACATCAACCGAGGGGGAATGTTCCAAATCACAGAAGAGGAACCAGAGGCGTCGGAGATACAACCGAAACAAAAAAAAAATCAGAACCGACCTCTGAACCGACCACAGAAAGAATGGAACCGACTGCAGAGCCAACAAGGACTCAACCATCTGAATCAACAGCGGTTCCATCATCAGTTCAACCAGAGGTTCCAACCGAGTCAACCAATGAGGAACAGTTCGAACAGCTGGAGAAATTCATGCCACTACTTGAATCAACATCCGAGCATGACCAGCTGTCGTCGTTAGTCAGGAAGATGGAATCAGTATCAGCTACGAAGATTCCAACATGGTGTCCGATCATCCAGACAAATCAAACAGGATAAAAATCGCCTTCAAAACAGGGGGAAAGCCTCTCCTCCGAAAGTTCAACATGGGAGAAATCAAACTCCTCCAAAGAAACAGAACATCACTACTAACAACAAGCCTAAGGATAACCGAGGTGTTGTTATAGTTGACGATCAAGGAAAAGTGATCTGGAATGATAAATCCATCCGAGTATACAGGGAAAAGCGACGCACGGTTTCAGGGGGAACTGGTTCTAACCCTCCAGGACCCAACTGAAATTGGGGACCTAAGCGAGTTTCTCTTTGCAGGTACAGGAGAAACAACTGAGGAAGAAGAAAGCGTCTGCAACAATGTGGGTGATGGACAGTGGATGCTCGAAACACATGACAAATCTGAAGAATTTGCTTGGAAGTTTCGTGGAGAAAGAAGGACCCTCAGTTACTTTTGGTGATAACTCAAAAGGTTACACCAGAGGTTACGGTACCCTTGAAACCAATCATGTTTCAATTTCTAATGTCTCTTATGTTGATGGGTTGAAGTATAACTTGCTCTCCATCAGCCAATTCTGTGATAATGGTTTCTCTATCAAGTTTGATGCCAGGGTTGCAGGGCTAAAGATGTCGGATCAAAGCAGGTCATATTGTTGGGAAATCGATCGCCAACAGGGAACGTCTACTATGCTGACTGGAACAGTAGTCTTCCTGACACCTGCTTGCTATCAAAGAGCAGTTCAGATGTGAGCTGGCTGTGACACAAAAGGCTCAACTATCTGAACTTCAAGACAATGAACCGACTCGCCAGACAAGAACATGCAAGAGGCATACCAAACCGAGTGTTCTCAACCACACATATCTGCAGTGCATGCCAGTTGGGAAAGCTCGCTAGATCCTCCTTCCGGTTGAAATCAACTCCCTCAACCGACCGAGTGTTTACAGCTGATCCACATGGATCTCTTCGGGCCAGTTACACCAAAGAGCATGAACAGCAACGAATACACCCTGGTTGTAATTGATGACTACTCAAGATATACGTGGACCATCTTCATGCGCCACAAGAGTGAAACCCGAGATGAGCTATCCAAGTTGATGGATCGGATATCGAACCAACAAGAGATAAAAATTATTTCCATCCGATCAGATCATGGAACTGAGTTTCTAGATCACAGTTGAGAAGAAAGACGTTTCCATGGAGAAAAGACTCCAACTGAGATTCAGAGAGCTGATATCTTCACCAAACCTCTAGCTGAAGCACGGTTCAAGATGCTATGGTGACCTCCTTGGATTGTTGGATCCATCAGATGAGGAACCCGCGGAAGTGAAGAGATAGATGCCCATCTGAGGGGGAAGCTCAGATGGAGGGGGAAGCTCAGCTGAAGGGGGAATCTCAGATACAGATTGCCATCCGAAGGAATTAGACGTCAGCTGAACAGACGAACTCGAGTCAGCTGATGGTATGCTGCAACATGGGAACTCAGCTGATTTCGACATCAGCTGGCAGGTAACACTTATGGCTGAAGGTGATATGTTCTTAAATGAGAATGTTTGAAATAAATTCAAACATTCCTGAACTAGTCAGTTACATTAAAAATAACCAGCATGTTGCATTAAATGTAAAGTACTGCTGAACATCCATAGCCTACTTTATAGTGCGACTGGGCTGACAAGATAAACTGTACACCTTCTCATGCGCTGGTTGGAACTCGGATCAAAATGTCGAGTCAAAGATAGTCAACAGTCGCGTAATCTCAGCCGTTGATGGATTCGCGCCATTTAACCCCAGCCGTCGATTTCAACAGTCAAAAACCTATTTAAGGCGTAAAATTAGGAAGTTATCTCCTACTTTCCTCATTCGTGCATATCAATACAACTGTTCATCATCGTCTTCAATTCTGTCTCTCCAAATTTGGCTAATATTCTCTTTCCTCTCTGCATATATATATCCTCTCTCCAAATCACAATGGCACCCAAATCCTCCAAGAAGATGGTTTCTAAAGAACCAGCCACTTTCCAGAAATCATTCGATATGCTGATATCGAAGATAAATTTTGAGCATATCCTTTCGACGGACGCGCTGGAGTCACCGAGCTCTCTCCCCTCGCCGATCTTCTCTCCGCGCACGGCCTTCTTCAATGGGCAACTCTTTCTCCCTCCCTCATTCTCAGGAAACAAGTTGGAGAGTTCTATCTCAACTTACATCACGATACCCAAGTTGGTCTAGTTTCTACGGTTTCCTGCAAATAGCACGATGGAGTTTCCAGAACAGTCCATGATTCCGCCGTCAAGATACGTGTGTCCGAAGAACTCGCCAAAATCATTCCCAAGAAATCTTCAGGCCAGAGACATCGTCGACAACTTCACTGATAAAGAAGCGGATGATTTCCTTCAACAGGCACTGATCATCCCAAAAAAGATGAAGAGTAGCATGCAAAGGACAAAGTTGAAGCCTCAACATCGACTTCTGTTTGATGTCATTTCTAAGTGTGCATTTGGATAAGGTGGAGCGTTTGGGGATATCAGCCGCCCTAAACTGAAGCAGCAGAAGGCACTGGAAGAGAAACACAAGGTCAACTGGCTTCAGTACTTCGAACATCAGTTGCTATTGGAGCAACAGAAGATTCCGAGATCACAACTGAGTCCAGAGAGCGGTTGTTGAGTGTGAAAAGTTCACTCAACTTCGGCACCAAGATCTCTGCGCTGATCCTCAGTGCCACCAAGGACCAGAACCTGACCTGGGAAGACAGCAAAGTAACTCCCCTGAAGAAGCTGTTGCTGTTCCCATCAGCTAAAAAGGCTCAGGATGTCTTGTCTGCAGTATACACTCCCAAAGACAAGAAGGGAGCTGGAAAGCCAGCTGTGGAAGCAGACACAGCTGAGGCACAGTTGAAGTCTCGACCTCCTGCAACAGTTGGCCGAACAACCAGATCAACCTCTAAACGCCAGCTGAGGGATGAGACTGATGAAGAAGAAGAAGAAGAGGAGGTACCTCTCCTGAAGAGACCGAAGATTCGATTCAAGCAGCCAGCTGTGCAACCAGCTGAGAAGTTGCCAGCTGAGGAGAAGCCAGCGGAGGACACACCAGCTGAGAAATCAACTGAGTCAAGTCCGTCGGTTGACCCAGCTGCATATACCTTTGCTCCTCGAGATCCAAAGTCAATGGTTGAAGGGAAGGAAACAGATGTCGTTGAGTCGAGCTCATCCTCAGATAGCTCGTCATCATCTGAGGAGTCAGAACACAGCTTACCCTCTCCCCCACCCGTAGCTGATACAGTCCAAGGAATCCCAACCTCGACCGGATCCCTACCCAGTCCAACTGACCAGCCAGCCCAATCACCAACCAAAGAGGATCAGATTCTCACAACTGATCCTCATACAATGATTCCGAGCCTCTTGCTCGATGCTGACATTGTGACCAGTTCTTTGGCCAATGTTGAAGAACCGTTTGAACCATATACCTACTCAATAGAACCCTCCCCCATCAATGAAGAAGAAGACCATCAGGCGGTTGTAGCTGAGCATGAAGGCAAGCTGGCCTATTGCTTCAAGAAGCTCGTCGGGATGTTTCTTGAAGCTCGCCACATGCCGATCTTTGCCATGTTTGGCACGGAGCTGATATACCAGTTTATCATCATCTTCAGCTACTGGTATGTCAAGGAAGATACCCTCCGAAAATCTATGGCTGGGACCACCTCAAGGCTGATGAGTCACGCCTGCGAGAGTACTTCGACTACTCCAACCTTGAGGTTGCATACAAGAACAAGGTTGCCGTTCTGAGTCGCAGATTTGATCTCAGTAAGGCTGAAGGGACAGACTCAAGGGATCTGTGCAACAATGCAGGAGCTGTCACCTTTCTGGACTCTATATATAGAGTCCAGAAAGGTGACAGCTCCTGCATTGTTGCACAGATCCCTTGAGTCTGTCCCTTCAGCCTTACTGAGATCAAATCTGCGACTCAGAACGGCAACCTTGTTCTTGTATGCAACCTCAAGGTTGGAGTAGTCGAAGTACTCTCGCAGGCGTGACTCATCAGCCTTGAGGTGGTCCCAGCCATAGATTTTCGGAGGGTATCTTCCTTGACATACCAGTAGCTGAAGATGATGATAAAACTGGTATATCAGCTCCGTGCCAAACATGGCAAAGATCGGCATGTGGCGAGCTTCAAGAAACATCCCGACGAGCTTCTTGAAGCAATAGGCCAGCTTGCCTTCATGCTCAGCTACAACCGCCTGATGGTCTTCTTCTTCATTGATGGGGGAGGGTTCTATTGAGTAGGTATATGGTTCAAACGGTTCTTCAACATTGGCCAAAGAACTGGTCACAATGTCAGCATCGAGCAAGAGGCTCGGAATCATTGTATGAGGATCAGTTGTGAGAATCTGATCCTCTTTGGTTGGTGATTGGGCTGGCTGGTCAGTTGGACTGGGTAGGGATCCGGTCGAGGTTGGGATTCCTTGGACCTGTATCAGCTACGGGTGGGGGAGAGGGTAAGCTGTGTTCTGACTCCTCAGATGATGACGAGCTATCTGAGGATGAGCTCGACTCAACGACATCTGTTTCCTTCCCTTCAACCATTGACTTTGGATCTCGAGGAGCAAAGGTATATGCAGCTGGGTCAACCGACGGACTTGACTCAGTTGATTTCTCAGCTGGTGTGTCCTCCGCTGGCTTCTCCTCAGCTGGCAACTTCTCAGCTGGTTGCACAGCTGGCTGCTTGAATCGAATCTTCGGTCTCTTCAGGAGAGGTACCTCCTCTTCTTCTTCTTCTTCATCAGTCTCATCCCTCAGCTGGCGTTTAGAGGTTGATCTGGTTGTTCGGGCCAACTGTTGCAGGAGGTCGAGACTTCAACTGTGCCTCAGCTGTGTCTGCTTCCACAGCTGGCTTTCCAGCTCCCTTCTTGTCTTTGGGAGTGTATACTGCAGACAAGACATCCTGAGCCTTTTTAGCTGATGGGAACAGCAACAGCTTCTTCAGGGGAGTTACTTTGCTGTCTTCCCAGGTCAGGTTCTGGTCCTTGGTGGCACTGAGGATCAGCGCAGAGATCTTGGTGCCGAAGTTGAGTGAACTTTTCACACTCAACAACCGCTCTCTGGACTCAGTTGTGATCTCGGAAATCTTCTGTTGCTCCAATAGCAACTGATGTTCGAAGTACTGAAGCCAGTTGACCTTGTGTTTCTCTTCCAGTGCCTTCTGCTGCTTCAGTTTAGGGCGGCTGATATCCCCAAACGCTCCACCTTATCCAAATGCACACTTAGAAATGACATCAAACAGAAGTCGATGTTGAGGCTTCAACTTTGTCCTTTGCATGCTACTCTTCATCTTTTTTGGGATGATCAGTGCCTGTTGAAGGAAATCATCCGCTTCTTTATCAGTGAAGTTGTCGACGATGTCTCTGGCCTGAAGATTTCTTGGAATGATTTTGGCGAGTTCTTCGGACACACGTATCTTGACGGCGGAATCATGGACTGTTCTGGAAACTCCATCGTGCTATTTGCAGGAAACCGTAGAAACTAGACCAACTTGGGTATCGTGATGTAAGTTGAGATAGAACTCTCCAACTTGTTTCCTGAGAATGAGGGAGGGAGAAAGAGTTGCCCATTGAAGAAGGCCGTGCGCGGAGAGAAGATCGGCGAGGGGAGAGAGCTCCGGTGACTCCAGCGCGTCCGTCGAAAGGATATGCTCAAAATTTATCTTCGATATCAGCATATCGAATGATTTCTGGAAAGTGGCTGGTTCTTTAGAAACCATCTTCTTGGAGGATTTGGGTGCCATTGTGATTTGAGAGAGGATATAGATATGCAGAGAGGAAAGAGAATATTAGCCAAATTTGGAGAGACAGAAATTGAAGACGATGATGAACAGTTGTATTGATATGCACGAATGAGGAAAGTAGGAGATAACTTCCTAATTTTACGCCTTAAATAGGTTTTTGACTGTTGAAATCGACGGCTGGGGTTAAATGGCGCGAATCCATCAACGGCTGAGATTACGCGACTGTTGACTATCTTTGACTCGACATTTTGATCCGAGTTCCAACCAGCGCATGAGAAGGTGTACAGTTTATCTTGTCAGCCCAGTCGCACTATAAAGTAGGCTATGGATGTTCAGCCGTACTTTACATTTAATGCAACATGCTGGTTATTTTTAATGTAACTGACTAGTTCAGGAATGTTTGAATTTATTTCAAACATTCTCATTTAAGAACATATCACCTTCAGCCATAAGTGTTACATGCCAGCTGATGTCGAAATCAGCTGAGTTCCCATGTTGCAGCATACCATCAGCTGACTCGAGTTCGTCTGTTCAGCTGACGTCTAATTCCTTCGGATGGCAATCTGTATCTGAGATTCCCCCTTCAGCTGAGCTTCCCCCTCCATCTGAGCTTCCCCCTCAGATGGGCATCTATCTCTTCACTTCCGCGGGTTCCTCATCTGATGGATCCAACAATCCAAGGAGGTCACATAGCATCTTGAACCGTGCTTCAGCTAGAGGTTTGGTGAAGATATCAGCTCTCTGAATCTCAGTTGGAGTCTTTTCTCCATGGAAACGTCTTTCTTCTCAACTGTGATCTAGAAACTCAGTTCCATGATCTGATCGGATGGAAATAATTTTTATCTCTTGTTGGTTCGATATCCGATCCATCAACTTGGATAGCTCATCTCGGGTTTCACTCTTGTGGCGCATGAAGATGGTCCACGTATATCTTGAGTAGTCATCAATTACAACCAGGGTGTATTCGTTGCTGTTCATGCTCTTTGGTGTAACTGGCCCGAAGAGATCCATGTGGATCAGCTGTAACACTCGGTCGGTTGAGGGAGTTGATTTCAACCGGAAGGAGGATCTAGCGAGCTTTCCCAACTGCATGCACTGCAGATATGTGTGGTTGAGAACACTCGGTTTGGTATGCCTCTTGCATGTTCTTGTCTGGCGAGTCGGTTTCATTGTCTTGAAGTTCAGATAGTTGAGCCTTTTGTGTCACAGCCAGCTCACATCTGAACTGCTCTTTGATAGCAAGCAGGTGTCAGGAAGACTACTGTTCCAGTCAGCATAGTAGACGTTCCCTGTTGGCGATCGATTTCCCAACAATATGACCTGCTTTGATCCGACATCTTTAGCCCTGCAACCCTGTGCATCAAACTTGATAGAGAAACCATTATCACAGAATTGGCTGATGGAGAGCAAGTTATACTTCAACCCATCAACATAAGAGACATTAGAAATTGAAACATGATTGGTTTCAAGGGTACCGTAACCTCTGGTGTAACCTTTTGAGTTATCACCAAAAGTAACTGAGGGTCCTTCTTTCTCCACGAAACTTCCAAGCAAATTCTTCAGATTTGTCATGTGTTTCGAGCATCCACTGTCCATCACCCACATTGTTGCAGACGCTTTCTTCTTCCTCAGTTGTTTCTCCTGTACCTGCAAAGAGAAACTCGCTTAGGTCCCCAATTTCAGTTGGGTCCTGGAGGGTTAGAACCAGTTCCCCCTGAAACCGTGCGTCGCTTTTCCCTGTATACTCGGATGGATTTATCATTCCAGATCACTTTTCCTTGATCGTCAACTATAACAACACCTCGGTTATCCTTAGGCTTGTTGTTAGTAGTGATGTTCTGTTTCTTGGGAGGAGTTGGATTTCTCCCATGTTGAACTTTCGGAGGAGAGGCTTTCCCCCTGTTTTGAAGGCGATTTTTATCCTGTTTGATTTGTCTGGATGATCGGACACCATGTTGGAATCTTCGTAGCTGATACTGATTCCATCTTCCTGACTAACGACGACAGCTGGTCATGCTCGGATGTTGATTCAAGTAGTGGCATGAATTTCTCCAGCTGTTCGAACTGTTCCTCATTGGTTGACTCGGTTGGAACCTCTGTTTGAACTGATGATGGAACCGCTGTTGATTCAGATGGTTGAGTCCTTGTTGGCTCTGCAGTCGGTTCCATTCTTTCTGTGGTCGGTTCAGAGGTCGGTTCTGATTTTTTTTTGTTTCGGTTGTATCTCCGACGCCTCTGGTTCCTCTTCTGTGATTTGGAACATTCCCCCTCGGTTGATGTCCCAACCGATGGAACGTTCTGTTCATCCACTTCTTCTTTTCCCTTCTCAGTTGGAGTTCCTTGGTCGGTTGAGCTGCTGAGAAATGGAAGTTGCATTACTTTGGGGAGATTCAGATTCAACTGTGTTAGGTTCGACAACCTTGACCTCAACAGCTTTGATGAAGGTTGCTGGAGGAATTCCACTATCTTTAACCACATCGTAACCGAGTCCTGACAAGTCATCCATCTGTCGGCTGTAACTGATTAGATTCTCTATGATCTTGGATAACATGATATAGCTTGATCAGGTTGTCCTTTTCAGTTTGCAACTCTTGAGAAGAACAGCTATATACTCGGACTGTTCGTCTGACTTTTTCACCAGCTGGCCGATCTGCGCCTCTTGCTTGTTCAACTGATCTTCCTGCTTCTTGATCTGTTTCTTTAACTCCTCATCAGTTGAAGCCTTAGGTTGGTTGGCAGCATTCAGTTGATTATTGAGATTGTCAATCTCTTCCGTTTGGCTCTTGATCAGATCGTCCTTGTCGGTTAAGGATTCTTCAAGCTTGCCGAATTGTACTTGAAGGACTCTTAACTCAACCGACTGCTGTTGCACTTCTCATTGAGTGCTAAGAAGTTGTCCCATGAGAGTTCCAACTCTTCATCTAGGGTTTCCTGTATGTTAGAAATAATTGAAGAATTCAAATTAGCAGGATTAGATTGTACCTCATCATCTTTGACGTCCATCTGCACACAACAACAAAAGAAGGGTGCAAGCAGATATGCACTAGCGTGATAAAGAGATCTGTTCAGTTGACCACTGAATAAAATTCCTCGAATTCACACCTTGTGAAACAGAGTCAGCAGTCTTTTGAACCACTGCTCTGATACCACTTGATGGTCCCGATACGAGTTACTGGTGTATGGGGGGGGGGGGAAATACACCAGTTAGGAATTTAAAATTAAACTCTTGAAAATTACTTCAACCGAGTAAAAAGACTCAGTTGGAATCTCACAGCTGAGTATGCAACCTCAGCTGGAAGAGTTGTGCTGTGCGGAATGTGGTGGAAAATAAACTCGTAAAACAACTCACGCTTTTATGCACGATTGGTCAGAAACCAAAACAGTTGAGAATGCGCAGATGCAGTTTGTATGCTAGTTAGTCAGTCAGTAGAGAATGCAAGAAATAATTGAATAAAGAAAAACACAAGCACACAGAGAATTAACGTGGTTCGGAGCTAACACTCCTACGTCCACGGGGAGTTGTGAGTCCACACAACTCTGTCCAAGTTCTTCTGAACAAACCACACAGCTTAGGTGGGTTGTGCAACCGTTAAGGATAGTTTGCGGGTACTTATCAACCTTACAGATTAGTTTACGGGTACTAATCAACCTGTCTACTCAGTTACGGGAAGAGTAGGGTCCTAAAACCTTTTTAGGTATGAAAGATAAGGTTCCAACTAACACCTCGAACAAGAAGTGAGCTGGGATCTAACACTCTACGAACTCTCACAAAGTGATGTTCTCAAGGTTCGATCTAAAGACACTCAGACACAATCTAATGCTCTAGAACTCTCAACAAGTGATGTTCTTAGAGACTAAATCTAATTCAGCTCGAGTAAGGAATATAGTTCTTTCTTTCGCTCTGTCTCGTCTCGTGTGTCTTCTCTTGTGTGTCTTCTCACTTTCTCCAATGAATGGAAGCCCCTATTTATAGGCGGAGAGAATCAACTAGCCGTTGGAGGAGCTGTTGATCTCTGGTCTTCGAAAGCGATGGCTTGTCTCTCATTTCTGCAGACTTTCCTGATTTGGCAACTGCGTGCTTCTGCTTTCCATCTGAGACAGCCTTATGTTGGGCCAAATGAGGTAATGACTGAACGGTCAAACCCTCACGTGACTTCCTTTTCGAAATTCAAATCTTAACAACAGACTTCCAACAAGGAGTAGTCGGTTAAGACTTTCGATCTTCAACTAGCCTGTTCTTCAGCCGATGTTCTATCTACCAACTAACAGTTGAAATCTCAGCTGACTTCATCTTCAAGCTGTTGATCTTCTTGGTTGAGTTCTACAACTGATGTTCTGAAACTGAACGCTCAGTTGTCTTCCTTTTATCTGATCAGTTGGGTTCGAACGCTCAGATGGCTTTCTTTTATCTGATGTTCTCTTCCCCTTTATTGCTTCTCATTTGATGAATGCTCAGTTGTTTTCCTTACAACTGATGTTCTGAAGACTTCCCCCTCTTTGCATCTGAAGAGATAAACTCTCAGTTGTCTTTCTTCACAACTGATGTTTTGTCTGAGTGATGCCTTGTTGCCATCTTCAGCTGGAGACCTGTACAGATAAAATCTTGACAATGTTCAAACAGCGAGCCTATCTACTAACAATAGGTTCTGGCAACATCTACTCGGTTGGGGTCAGTTGGTTTTGGAATTCATCAAAACTCTTAGTAATAAATTTCCCAACAATACTCACTTATTAAAACAAAACGTAAACACCTTCGAGCAACGCTCGCATAATATCACTTCACAAGTAATGGCATTCAACGTAGTTTTGGTTTTAGAAAGCCCACCTCGTTCGTTTACAGAACTATTACTCGTACTTTCATCTTTCGTCCTATCTTCTATTCTCGTTTTCCTCCTTGGAACGCAAATAATAAAACAACGATAAGTTTTTGAGTCGATAGAAGAAAAATGGAATTCAAAACTGAAAACGAAATAATCTTTTAAGTTCTTAAGCTTTAGGCATTTGCACGTTAAACTAACTTCTTTAATTAAACGGGAACGAGACTCGAACACATCTCGTTAGCACTTGCTCGGTTTCTTACTCGACACTGAGGTCGGTTAATAATGATAGTCGATAGCTTATATCGACTTAAAGGATCAAAAGAGATTAAGTTGAAAAAGATTTCAACTTAAGAAACTAAGCTTCGGAACAAACTGTACAGATCAGTAAGTCCACCCAGAATAGGGAATTTCGAAACAGGAGACGGGCCCTATACCATAAGAAAGCCAAGGATGTCTTGTTTACTCTCCAATTCACGGATCTCGGTTTCGTTAAGCGAGCTAGGAGATATTGCAGTTTCCGTGGAACGTCGCAAAAACAGCCGAGTGAACCCTAATGCTCGATAAAATCGACGCACGTTCTTCTAGGTTCGTTCTATGCTTAAACACTTTTAATTTCGCACAAAAACTGACCCAAAACAGTGTACTCGTATCTTGATACGTGATAACACGACGATTAAAACTACGTCATTCAAACTAGTCATTTACTAAGCCAAATCAAGTTTCTCATTTCAAAACCTAACTTCTCGATTACAACGACAACTTATATCATTTCTTCTCGGATGCAAATATCGACAACTACAAAGTTGTTCCTTAATCATTAATAAGCATTATTATCTAATTACCTTCCTTATTCGCCCTTTTTATCAATACTTACGCTCGTTGCTTCGACTCTTACCAAATTTCAAACATTATTAGAATTCATTCAAACTCTACAGCATTAATCACCATCTATCAAAGATCATTACTACGTACATCATTCTCTCAATTCATTTAACATACTCGATTTATTTCCATATCCTCGTCTCTTACGGTTTACAAAATATTTTTAGAATAATTTCAATTAATTCCTATCATCATCTATTATCATTAGGATCATTTATCCATCATCAATTCATCAATAAAATCAAACCTCATTTAAACCCCCTAATTCCTCATAAATCTCGATTTTAACAAAACAATTAGGGGAGTGATTTTCTTCATCAATTAACTCCATTAATCCATTACTCAAGTTACTACAAGATATATTATCCATTTGTTTATACTACAACATCATTAATTGGACTACCAAGTTGAAACCCTAAACCCTAGAAATCGGCATTCACTTATTCATTAGGGAATTTATTACTTTTTTATATCATTCATCAATTAAACCATAATTAAGCATATACATCCAACTAATTAAGTTTAGAACATTAACCCCCAAAATCCCCTAAATTTCGGTCAACCCTAAACCTAGGAGTTCTTGATTTTTCTCTTGCATTCATCCATGGAAATCCATTCCTATCTATCCAATAACATGAAATTAAAGATTGAATCCTCCAATTCCATCTACTAAAATTCGATCAAGACAAGAAATTAAAGTATCCAAATTTTAATTGGATAGAAAGATGGAGGGGATGATTACCTTGATGATTAATGAAGGAAGAAGTAGAAATTGATGGATGGTTGTTGACTTGTGGAAAATTTCTTGCCAAAAACCTTCAAGAACTAACAATGGAGGAAAGAAAAAAATGGAGAGGGAGAGTTGGAGAAGGCTGGCGGTAATGGAGGAATAAGGTGGAATGGTGATTTAGTGAATTAGTAAGTAAAGTATCCAACAATAGCTAATAGGTGTCGTGTAATGAATCATCCAAAATTGGTGAGTCATAAGGTAAATAACAATATAAAAAGAAATATCCTATGCTTGAGTGTATAAAGAAGTCGGCCAAGAGGAATTTATTTCCTCCAAATACTGCATTTTTCAGCTCGTTACGACGTTATAAAAATCGCGTAAATAAAAACGTATTTCGCCTCGTTTTCGTCAAGTTCCGATTTAACCAATAAATCCGGAATAATTAATATACTTAAAAAGTATATTTCAAACTTGAAAATTCGACAAAATCCCGGGACATCACAGTCCAGATTTCGTCCGGAAAAATCATAAAAACGAACTTTCTCGGGCGAACTCGCATCGCAATTTCGTGAATGTAAAAATCAGACGGTTTCCCGATCTGAGTTCTCGAACTAAAAAGTTTTTCGTCCGCGAAAACCCTAATATAGTATTCGTTTCACTGATTTCCGGAATTTATTTTTAAAAACGGATTTCACCGTTGGTCTTAAAATTGAAAATCAGGAGTTTAGGCGTGCAAAGCCATAATTATTATTAACTTTAAATTTTAAGACAGAAGAATTCTCATGTAATACCCCATAAATTTCGTACTGACTTAAAAATTTAAAGTTAATAATAAAAATGGCTTTGCACGCCTAAGTTCATGAAATTCAATTCTAAGACTAACGGTGAAATTTGTTTCCGAAAATAAAATACGGAAGTCAGTTAGATGACTACTATATTTAGGGTTATCGCGTACGATAACTTTTTAATTCTAGAACTCAGAACAGAAAACCGTCTGATTTTTACATTCACTAAATTGCGATACGAACTCGCCCGAGAAAGTTCGTTTTTATGATTTTTCGGACGAAACTCGGACTGTGATGTCTCGAGGTTTTGTCGGAATTTATATTTTTAATATTACTTTCCGAGTAAGTAAAATACGTCGGAATTTATGGTCAAGTCGGAATTTGACGATAATGTGGCGAGATACGTTTTTATTTACGCGATTTTGTTAACGTCGTAACGAGTCGGAAAAACGCGTATTTTTCCTAAATTTTATGTGTCACAGCCGACATGCTCTCTCTCACATACAAGGATTTTTCATTTATCTATGTTATAACTTTATGACACACCAAATCCACATCATGCTTAACTTTTTTGCCACCTTGCTTGTAAACAGATATTATGTCCAACATGTAGTCATCTTTTTCCTCTCCATCTCTCTCCCTACCACCACTACCCCATATCTCTCTCTCAATTTTCTTCATCATCCTCCATTGAAGAAAGCTCAAGATCTTGCAAGGATTTTCACCTACTTTGATCATCAACCACCAATCTTACTTCCATCTTCATTAATCATCAAGGTATTCATCCCCTCCATCCTTCTATCCATTTAAAATTTGGATCCCTTAATTTTCTTTCATAACCGATTTTGCTTGATGATGTAGAAGATGATTTGAGCTTTAATTCATGTAATAAAATGGTTAGAAATTAATATCTATGGTTAAATTGATAAGAAAAATCGAAACCCCTAAATCTAAATGAATGCCGAAAATTAGGGCATGAAGGTAGGATATTAATTCTTAATTTGTTTGTATAATTAAGCTTAGAGATAGTTGAATTGATAATTGAGACAAAGAAGAATGAAATCCCCTAAGAATTAATGATCACCGATTTTTCTAGGTTAGGGTTTCAAGATGGAAATCAAATTAATGTTGTGATGGTGTTAGTAATTAGATTATATATGTTGTAGTAGGTTAATTGTTGGATTAATGGAGTTAATTAAAGAAGAAAACCACTTCCCACTAATTTATGTTAATACCGATTTTGATGAAGAAATAGGGGTTTTATGTAGTTTAATTTCTAATGATGATAGATTATGGTTCCTAATGATATAAGTTAATGTTATGAATTAAATGAGAATTTTCTAAAAATATTATAAAAATTGTAAGAGGCGAAAGTTCACTAGTAAGTCGGGACTAGTTAATAATATGAGTATATGATATACGTAGTAATGATCTACGTTAGATGATGATTAATGTTGTAGAAAATGAATGAATTCTAATAATGTTTGAAAATTGGTAAGAGACGATCAATTGAACGTAATTAATAATGGAAAAGTCGAGTAAGGATTCTAACTAGATAATAATACTTATTATGGGCTAAGGAACAACTTTGTAGTTGACGTCAAGTTCGTCCGAATTATATTATAATGAGTTGTAGTTATCATCGAGAACTAGAAATGAGGATGTTAACTTGATTTTCGGTATAGTAATTGGTTAGTTGAAACGACGAGGTTTTAAACATCATGTCTATAGTCGAGTTTTGAAAAGGAGTACTTCACGTACGAGAGTACGTGTTGACTGCCTTGAAGTGTTAAAATCGTGAGAATGTAGGTTCGATAACATAGAACGAACTTAGGAAGTCATACGACGTTTCTAACGAGCCATTAGGGTTAGCCGCGGCAGTTTTGCGACTCTTCCCGAAAACTGTAATATCTCTTAACTTGTTTATCGGATTTGAGATCCATAAATTGGAGAGTAAACTAGACATCCGAGGCTTTCTCACGGGACAGGGCACATCCCCTGTTTGCAAATGCTCTATTCTGGGCAGCCCCTAGAACTACTGTAATGCGCAGTAAATTTTCAGAACTTGATTTTCCTAAGTTGTTTTCTTCGCAACTTAGTTTCTTTCGGTCATTTAAGTCGTAATGAGTTAACTACTATCTTTTCTACTGACCTAAGAGTCGAGTAAGGAACCTTTCAAGTTCTAACGAGATTTGTTCAAGTCTCATCCCCTTTTAATCAAAAAGAATCTAATAGCGTGCAAATGCCTAAAGAACTAAAAAGACGGAAACTAAAACCTAATTCCAATCTCCGTTCTCTTTAATCTTTTTCGACCGATTTATTAAAATATGAATTATGTACGATGAAGGAGGAAGTCAGTAGTAAGGAAAGGATGGAAGACTGGAAGACGAAAGTACGAGTAATAAGTTCTGTAAAGTATAAAGGTGGGCTTTTATTATATAACAAATAAAATGTGGGTTTTTCCACAACACGAAAGTAATCTTTATCGCTTTGATAAACGTATTTTCAAAGTGATAATCATGGCATAAACTGTTTAAATATTTATGTGAGTTCTCTTGTACCTATCTGAGTTAACATTCGTGTTTTCCAGATTTATGAGTTAACCGCTAGGATGTTAACTATCGATCGGCTCTGAGTTAGCTATTAAGTGCTTTCCAGAGTTAGTGCACTTTGTAACCTGTGGTGTATGTGGTATCCTGTTGAGGGGTAACCAGCCACGGTGAATGAGGAATTGGTCAAGATTTGAACGTAACATACCAGAAAAATGCTTGTACAAGCTAATTTATGTAAATGAGTCAGAAAATGTTTAGTAGTCACGGGCCCCTTTCAATAAAACCCCGATGTGTTACAATTATGAAATGCCTGATTTTCTATAAGTATGAATATGTTTTCTGCAGCGTGCCCACTAAGTACTTTTGTACTTAGCCCTGCATATATTTTCTAAATGTGCAGGTTGAAGCGATGGAAGCGGCGAGGCTTGAATTAAGTTGTCTTAGGAAGACTTTAGTTAGTATGAATCACATTTCCGCTGCAAAACTCTAAACTTATGATGTTATGTATATTAGTAAAACACTTTGGTATAAGTTCTGTAATATAACCTAGTTTACCTTTTTGGGAACTTCGTCGAGTAATCCTTGAGATTAACTCTTCTTTTTGTAAATAAAGTCATGTTCATAGAATGTATGATGTCTCCTATGTATGTTTAAGTTCAGTTAGTCCCCTTCTTCCCCGCTTCTTTAATCCAACCCCAGTCGCACCCCGGCTTCTGCCGTCCCTCGGGATTTGGGGTTGTGACAGAGTGGTATCAGAGCAATCATTTTTGCTCTGTATACAAGTCTTCCTTCGAGTAATAAGTATAGAGTATTCGTTCATACTCTATGTCGAGTCTTCTTTCGAGTCGTAAGATAGAATATTTGTATATACTCTAGATCAGAGTCTTCTTTCAAGTAAAATTAAAGAGTTAAGTTATGACATTAAGATTTAGAATGTAAATGACAACTCAACCTCCCGCTACGTCGACTCAACGAGGAAAGAAAGAAAGGAAAGAATTTGAATAATGTGATTTCTTTTTAATAAGATATTTGAATAAGTATTCAATGAGTAAAGTATGATAATTGTGCCAAAATAAGAATTTTATGAAAGTATAATTTTTATACTTGGACTTGTTTATGTGATTATGTGATAGTACGAGTACTATCTTATGTGAAATTATTTGCGCAATAATTTCTTTTATTTCAAAAGGAAAAGTACCTCGGCACGAGAACCTAGAAGGAATCTAGAGATTTTCCTGGTTCAATGAGAATGTAGACTTGAAATCTAAGGTCTTTTCCGACACCTCGAGAACTTAGACGTTTTTAAGAAGCGTTATTTAAAATGATTTCGAAAGGTGATCCACAACACGAGAAGGACTTCTATTGATGGATGTCACGTGCGTAAAGTGACATGAATAAAGACTCGGCGAAGTCGATCTTTGTTTTAAAACCCGATAAGAAATTTCCTTCGAGGGAAATGAAATAAATATTGATAAAATAAAGTAAATATGTACGAAAGGAATGAAAGAAACAAAAAGACGTTTGAGAAAACGTGGATCCATGTGATTGAGAGACTGTTATGTGGACTTGATCAACCCACATAATAAGTAACTCAGTAATATGGGTTATGCCCCGCAAGCAAAAACCTTTTTAGTATGGTATAAGTGGTTTAAAGAGACGAATGCTACTTACGTATAAGTAACATGTAACGACGTCGTTCCTTTTCATTTCATTTCGTTTTTCAGTAGAGTTCGCCTTGTTCGAACTTTGCAAAGAGAATTGTTTTACTATTAGGAGTCAAGCACGAAGCTTGATTAAATTTCCAACGATCGCTCGATTTTAGCGACCACGACTAGAACTTATGTTCTAAAAAGTTATTCTTAGGATATATTCCATTTCTCTTTTGGAATTTATATTTTTATACTTCGTCCTTGAGCGAAGAATACGACACGTATGAGTATTAAGAGTTGTAAACGGCCAAGTCTTTTGTAAATGAATGTTACTTTTGCATAAGTAACATGAACAAAGTAGACGTGCTTTGTTTTAATGAATGAGAATCGATGAAAATTTTTCTTTGAAAGAAATAAGGAAAATGAAGGAGAATAATAAGGAATTAAAGTAAGAAATTAAAAGAATGAGATAAGGAATGGGAATAAAATCTTGAAATTTTATTTCTATATATTGTGAGTACGAGAGCAATTTTCTGTGAAATTGCTAGATGTTTAAGATAAGTTTGTTAGATTAAGTGTGGTGATATTACAATTGAATAAGGAATATTCATTTTGTAATTAAGATTTTCCGTAAGATAAGATATCATCTTACCGTTACTGATCCGTGTTTCTTAAAAACTTTATAGGATGGCTTCCAGTAGTGACACGGCTTCGGAGAGTCAGTCCCCGCCACAACGTACTTGGGCAGATCAGTTATTGATATGTATAGAGATTATGAGGCAAACCCGAGACACGACGTAGGACAGAGGATTTGTTACTTTTCGTTAGTTTATCATCCAGTCCGGCGTTCTATTACAGAGGATCAGACTATACTTGACTTGGTTAGACGACTACCAGAGGAATGGCGTGGTTGGGCACGCGATACGGCATGGTACTATCTTGGGATGTTTGGCGACGATACAGAGCCGACAGGGGATTACAAGGGATTTGCTTTAGAGATACACAGGCGTTTCTTTCAGAGCAGACACATAGCAGCATATCCTGTTCAGGCGCATCCTTCCTACACTCACTTCCCGGCAGATTCAGGGTCAGAGCATGACGAGATAGGTCTAGATATGATTGCACAGTTGGAGATCCCTTCAGTGATGGTACCCAGTGAGGGCACAGGGGAGTTAGTTACAGAGACAGTTGATGGATTAGAATTACCTACTCCTATCCTACCCGAGCTTTCTGCGAGAGTTCAGGGACCATTCGAGACAGGATCAGAGTACTTAGACACGGACGCAGAGCTTACCGTCCTGTTACAGTTACCATCCTCATACAGACCCCTTGATGAGATTTGCACAGAGTTGGCCAGAGTTCGGGCTGAGTTTGAGGCAGGACCATCCAGGGTCCGTTCCAGGGAGGAGTACGAGACGAGTTCCCTTCCTGACCACCTGCTGCCTCCGAAGAAGCGGGCGTTAGTGACCTGCTGGGACTACCTGGTTTCGGATACCGAGACGACAGTTTCAGATGTGCCTGTACCGCCACCACTTACACTTACAGACGGCACTACTTTGAGGGTTGACGAGGCACTCCAGTTTGCTTTCGGTTCAGAGTCAGAGGAGGAGGAATCGGATGAGGATTCGAGGAGGAACTGATGAGGATCCGGACGAGGACCCCGAGGAGGATTAGGCCATAGAGGGCAGTGGTGACTTGACCGCAGTTTGTTGAGCAAGGCGCCAGGGACGCATAGTAGTATAGTAGCCTTTTGTTATGTACATAGTCGGATCAGTAACTAGATAGTTTTGTAGTACTCCAACGGATACGAAATTTTATGAATGTTTCCGTTCTAGTACTTCCAGTAGTACAGTAATGCAATATGTTAGTGCATCTTGTACACGTAGGCAGTTAGCCTAGCTTAGACTCGTTGTAGTCTAGTTTTGTATAAGTCCTTGTTAAAGGCAAAACTAACATATTCTTTTTGATGTATATATAATATACATGACCCATGAGAGGGTTTTAGTCACAAGAAAGTTTCTTATGAATCGTATAACTAAACCAGAATGCCAAATGAACTCGTGTAACGAGTGTTTAATTTAACCTTGGAGGTTAAAAGTTGAAGGAACTAGAATCAAAGTTAATTTGTTATTCTAGTTTACGTGAAAGTATTAAGTGGGAAAAGAAAGGGTTAGTGAGAAAATGAAGGCTTAAAAGCAAGTACTAATGAGAGAAATTTTATATCTTATAGTTCCAAAAATGTCGCTGAGAGCTATTAACGACCAAAGAGGACCTGAAAATCCTAGAGGATCTGATAGAGGTCAAGAATATTGTATAAGCGAAGAAAGGCAAAAATATCCAGTAACCTTTCCATTTCCCCTATCTCCGCAATGTCATAGCATTGAGGATTTATTCTTCGGAAGAAAACCACCATATTTCAATGGATCTGGTAACCCAAGCCATGCCGAGCAGTGGATACGTTCTATAGAGAGAATTTTTTAGTCTATTAGACTTAGTGATGAAGAGCGCCTGCTATGTGCTGGGTATCAGCTAACCGGACCAGCTAAGTATTGGTGGAAGACTAGACAGAGAATTATGCCGGTAGAGCAAGCGGCTCTAACCACTTGGAATGATTTTAAGGAGGCATATTATAAAAAGTACGCATACGATCAAATGGAAACTGAGGAAGAAAAAGCAAGGAAACTTTAGGGAGAACTTAAGTATGAACTGGGAATAGCAGTAGCTAGACATGAGGGACTGAGTTATGCAGAACTACTAGGACGAGTCCGTGAAATAGAGGCAGTGGTGCCTAATAAAGGAAAGATGGTAATGCCCATACCAGCACTAAACCAGACTTCAACCCAAAACCATCCCAACAATAATATCAACTATAAGGGAAAAAGGAAATGGGAGGGGAGTAGCAGTGATTGTAACCAGCACTACAACAAGCAAGGAAAACAGAATAGGACTCGGCAGAGTTTCCAACAGCCAGGAAAAGGAAGCAACTATGGAAAGAAAGTGTGGCAAAGAAAAAAATCACAGGGAAATAAACAATCAAGTCAGGGCAAGAGAAACCATCTACTAGGACAGCTGCAAGGGCAGCCAAGGAACGGTAATGTCACAGCCCCAAATCCCGAGGGATGGCAGAAGCCGGGGTGCGACTGGGGTTGGATTAAAGAAGCGGGGAAGAAGGGGACTAACTGATCATTCATACATAAGAGACTACATACAAACTATGAACAAAGCTTTATTTACATAAAGGAAGAGTTAGACTCAAAGGATTACGTGACTGAAAGTACACGGTAGATAAAACTAAGTTATAAGACAGATCTTAGTCTACAGTGAGTACATGTACGTTCATCAAAATACTAGAGTTTTGCAGCGGAAATGTGATTAATACTAACTAAAGTCTTCCTATGACAACTTTATTCAACCTTCGCCGCTTCCATCGCTTCAACCTGCACATTTAGAAAACATATGCAGGGCTAAGTACAAAAGTACTTAGTGGGCACGATGCCGAAAAATATATTCATAAGTATAAATAATCAGGCATCTCATAATCGTAGCACATCGGGGTTTTGTTGAAAAAAACCCGTGTCTACTAAACATTTTCTGACTCATTTGTATAAAGTATCTTGTACAAGCATTTTTCTGGTATGTTACGTTCAAATCTTGACCAATTCTCATTCACCGTGGCTGGTACCCCTCAACAGGGTATCACATACACCACAGGTTACAAAGTGCACTAACTCTGGAAAGCACTTAGCAGCTAACTCAGAGCCGATCGTTAACTAATAAATCTGGAAAACCCGAAGGTTAACTCAGATAGGTACAAGAGAACTCACATAAAATATTTAAACAGTTTATGCCATGATTATCACTTAAAAACACAGATATCAAAGCGATAAAGAAAGGTTTTAGAGCATTGCTCGTTTTATTTCATATATATAAAAGCCCACCTTGTAATACAGAACTAAAAAGCACTAGCTTCCGATCTTCTGATCTTCCGTCCTTTCCTTACTGCTGGCTTCCTCCTTCATCATAATATAATAACACTTAAAATCGGGTCGTAAAAGATAATCGATCATTAAAACTTGAAAAAGGTTTTAGTCGTTTCATTTCTTTAGGCAAATGCACGCTTACTAGTTTCATTTTAATTAAATGGGAACGAGACTCGAACAAATCCCGTTTAGAACTCGAAAGGTCTCATACTCGACTCTTAGGTCAGTAGAGAGGATAGTCGATAGCTTAAAACGACTTAAGAGATCAAAAGTAACTAAGTTGGAAAAGAAATCAACTTAGGAAATTAAATTTTAGTTCTTTAGACGATTTAGACAATTTCTCGCTTAACTAAACTTCTTTACTTTAACGGATACGAGATGAGATCTCATCTTGTTTGTTTAGCACTCAAGGCTCCTTTCTTGACACTGTGGTCAGTAGGAAGATAGTCGTCAAGTTATTACGGCTTAAATGATCGAAAGAAACTAAGTCGCGAACAAAACAACTTAGAAGAATGAAATCTGAAAAATTCACTTTCAAGGCAGTAACTCTGGGGGCTTCCCAGAACAGGGTATCTGGAAACAGGGGATAAGCCCTGTACCGTTGGAAAGCTTGGGATGTCTAGTTTACGTTTCAATTTACGGATCGCAAATCCGATGAACGAGCTAAAAGTTATTACAGTTTCCGGCAAGGGTCGCAAAACTGCCGCGCTAACCCTAGTTGCTCGATAGAATTGACGTATAACTTCTTAGGTTCGTTCTAAGTTCTCGTATTCGATTTCTTATGAAACTTGACCCTTAAGGCAGTCATCACGTACCCCCATACGTGCCCACTAAGTACTTTTGTACTTAGCCCTGCATATATTTTCTAAATGTGCAGGTTGAAGCGATGGAAGCGGCGAGGCTTGAATTAAGTTGTCTTAGGAAGACTTTAGTTAGTATGAATCACATTTCCGCTGCAAAACTCTAAACTTATGATGTTATGTATATTAGTAAAACACTGTGGTATAAGTTCTGTAATATAACCTAGTTTACCTTTTTGGGAACTTCGTCGAGTAATCCTTGAGATTAACTCTTCTTTTTGTAAATAAAGTCATGTTCATAGAATGTATGATGTCTCCTATGTATGTTTAAGTTCAGTTAGTCCTTTTTTCCCCGCTTCTTTAATCCAACCCCAGTCGCACCCCGGCTTCTGCCGTCCCTCGGGATTTGGGGCTGTGACATCTCATAACTCAATTTCATCTCGATTCATTCAAGAATAAACTTATCATATCATTTTCTTCTTAAATTCAATTTCTATGAAATTTCTCTCAACAATATATCATATTTATATTTTTTTGAAAAAGAAATAAACAAATAACAAGAACTAATTATTCTTCTAATTAATTTAAATCATCTTTAAATCTTCAAATTTCTATCAAGAACTTGAAGAATATATCTTCAAAAACTCATATTTTCATTAAGAACATCATATTTCATTTTTCTCTATTTTTCTCTATTTCATTCGATTATCAGCTCATTAAAATCAATAAAAATTACTAAAAATCATATCTTCAAATTTTCATGCTAAAAATTTATTCAAAAATTTTCTAACACATCATAGCATCATAATCTTCATCAATATCATCATATTTCATCAAAATTCATCAAAAATAATTTTTCTTCAAAATAAGCATAAATCGAAATTTATACTATAAATCATAAAAATTCATATCTCATCTAAAAACACATATAAATCATGTTTTCATGTATCATCATGCTTATAAACATCATCAAACTCATAAAATCCAAAAATCATATTTTTCTCATATTTTCTCTATTTTTATTCAATTAAATTGAATAAAAATTCAATAAATTCACCAAAAATTCTCATAAACACATGTATGCATATAAATCACATGAAAAATCATAATAAGCATATATCATAATCATATCATCAAATAATCTCAAGATCGCATCAAGAACTCATTTTCCTAATTTTTCTCATTTTAATCGATAAAAGCTTTTAACCTATCTTAGATTATTTTGTCTTTTAATCTCCTGAATCATGTTTATATCTTCATTTAGATCATTATATATCATCACAACCCTAAGGTTTGCCTATGCATAAAGTAAACCATGCATGATTTTCTTATTTCCTTGGTTTACATATACATATATACATCTTAAGAATTAATGAAATCATACTTAAAATAAATAGAACTTTATCTCTTATTGGCTTGAATTTTGGATGGCTTGGAGGATGAAAGATGATGGATTTGGTAACTCCTTTCCTTGCATAAAAATATATACAAGGTATCAAGGATCAAAGCTAAGATGATAAAGAACAAATCCCTTACTTGAAGAGCTATGAAAATCGATAGGTAGTAGAAGAAAAATAAGGGATTTCTTAGCTTGATTCAAGCTTGAAATAAAGACATAGATATAAACTTACTTCTTTTGATGATCTTTGAAAGATGGAGATGGAAAACTACATCAAAATCCTCAAAGCTTTATGCATGGATCATGGAGGAATTTTGTATGATATATGATATGTTTCGATGAAGATGAAGAAAAAATTAAGGGAGGGCTGCTCCTTTGCTTATTTTCGGTAGAGAGAGAGTTTAGGGAGTTTAGAGAGATGAATATGCATAATAATGCAAGGGGCATGTATCTACTTGATAACAAGATATAGAAAGATATGAGAGAGAGGAGATCGAGAGTGAGAGATTTGGAGAGAGAGGGAATCAAATGTGTTGGCCAAATGAGGGAGAGAGTAAGGTTCACTTGCTCTCTTGAGAGTGGCTTAGCAATTAGGAGTTACTATTTAGGATAAGCTCAAGGTTTAGTACTGTTAATTCGCCCGGTTAATTTATTTTCCGGTAGAAAATATCCCCGTTATTTTACTTTATTCACTCAATTAATTTACAACCCTTCTCGTCTCTTTCTCGTCGTCCAAATTCTCTCTAATTCATCTTATATCTCCCAAAATAATTTTAGGAATCCAATGATATCATTTTTATACTTAGATTCCATTTAACGAATAAGTTCATAAAAACGGCTCGGCTAAACGAGTCGTTAAGCAACTTATTTTTTAAATCTTACTCAAATGATCTCGGAAAAATTCTCCGACTTATCTCAAAAGTCTTAGAATTAATTCTAGATTCCAATGAAACTAAGAGACTAAATTCAGAGTCGGTTGATAAATAGTGATTTTTCGGTTACGTTACTATTCATCTAAACATGAAAGTTCTCAGAAAATTCTGAAATTCATACTCAAGCTCAAACTCATATAATAATACTCAAACAATGAATCACATACTCATTTCGAATAATCGAAACGAGAAAAATCCATATCAAAGCACGTAAGGGCATTTTCGTCATTTCACAGAAAATTTTATTTTCGCGAAAATTTTTAGCACTCAAAAACTCATCATTTAGGCATATTAATTTAATTAATATGCACTTAAGAACTTAGAAAAAGTTCTGGGTATTACAACTTAAAA
>JANLIY010000697.1:0-26340 GCA_029490685.1 Schizonepeta tenuifolia
AAAAAAGATTGAAGACTGGCCAAAGTTATCTCAGAAAAGCAAATGAAGAAAACACCTACAACAATCATCAAGATCAAATAAGAAAAAATATAAAATGAACAGAGATTCGATACTTCAGTTTTTCTTCATTTTCTTTTCATTTACTATATTACTATTTCATTCGATAAAATTCGAAAAATTACAAGGAAGAGATTGTCTGCATTGAAATTCCAAGTGATGATCAACTGCAGTTGGTCAAAGTTATCTCAAAAAGACAAAGAAAGAAAACATCAACTCCAAGCATCAAGTCAAGAAAGAACAGATATAAAATGAACAAAGATTCGATAGTGACCTTAGTTTTGACTCGTATTTCTTTGAAGAACAATAGATTTTTTTTTTCATTTATATGTAACACTATTTACGTCTTCATAAATTTATTGTATTAGCAATAATTAAATACTACTTTGACGATATTTTAAAATTATAATTTTTTTTTCTTGTATAAAATAAAATAAAAAAAATAACTGATATCACATGCAACGCACGTGCGTTTCTGCTAGTTACATTAAAACTATATTATTTATAATACTTGAATGTTAGACGCCAATGAGTACGAGGTATCACAAATCTTCTTAGTGAGAGATCTTCATGAGTACGCAGCGTAATTTGCTTTTTATTTTCTTTTATAGTATAATTATCTATTTAACTAATTTCCGAAAAAAAATTATATTTGAAGTTTTGAACGCTAAATTTTGATTTTAGGCGGTAGCCAAACTTTAAGTTTAGATTTAATTACTCCATTTGAAAACATGTATCTTGAGTACCTAGTCAAAATTAGGGGTGGACTAAAATACCGAAATATCGATATACCGATCGAACCAAACCGAAAATACTGTATTTTACCGAATTTATGGTATACCGTATTTTCGGTATGGTATGATACCGTACCGAAAGGTTTTGGTATGGTAACGGTATATGAATTTCAAATACTGCGATATACCATACCGAACCGAAAATTTGGTATACCGAAATTTTCAATAAATACCGATATTTGATACATACCGAAATTGCGGTATATGCCGAAGATTTGATATATACCGAAAATTTTAAACAATTATATATAAATTGATATATTTATATAACTATATATGTATATATATTAAATTATTAATGAATTATTCATTATATTAATATTATGAATAAGACGGTATACCGAAAATAAGGTACGATAACGTTATGCCTTTTGAACCATACCGAAATTTACGGTATTCCGAAGAAAGTTTGGTATGGTATCAATATCAAATTATGCATACCGAAAATTTCGATATGATATGCGATATAACCAAAAAAATCCCGATATGATATACCGAACCATCCCTAGTCAAAATTTGAAACAGCTTCACGTAATCTATTTTACATCCTCGCTAGTTTACAATGACTTAATTTAATTTCAAATTTTTTCAACCCAATTATGCAAAAATTACACCTAAAATTCCAATTTAAAGGTATCCAAAATCGATGTCCTTATCATCAAATCATCATAACACGTGTTGTGGAGTTGCTAAAAGCCAACACACCTATCACCCGTCGCACTTATCTAATAAGCTCTCACCATTTAAAATAAAATGAAAAAGATAAAAAAAAAAGAAGAGAGAATAACAAATCGCAAAATTCATCAATAAATAGGCATGACCGCACGAATTCATCATTCAACACTCTTGTTGTGAAAGGAGCGTCAACTGTTAGTCCCATTCCTCTCTCACTCCAACTCGCCCCTAATTTCTCTCTCTACACTATAAGGTAGATAGAGAGATAGGATTGTTGATCAGCTTGAAATCTGTACGTCTTTATTTGCTGATCATTTTCCTGTATCTATGCTAACTCAATCCGTGTCAACAGATTGACGGGCGACGTTTGGCGGCGGCGGCGGCGCTAGTGTGAGAAATTTCCCTGTTTTCTATTGCTGTATGTCAGAAGATTTAGACGCGCATTGCGGTGGATTCGGTGAGCTCGACAACCAGTTGCAATGGCCACAACTCAGAAAAGAAGCGGACGCGTGCCGGTCATTCTGCTCCGGCAGCTGCTGGCGGCTCTACCGTAGTCGTCCGCCGTGAGAATGCTTCCGCCTCCGCCGCTGCTGATTGGGGAGTACCATCTGCCACTGAAGATCTACAGAGCAAGTTAATTAGACCGGATCCTGCTTCCAAAGCTATCACCAAGGTTTGCCGTTCTCATTTGACCTGTTTTTTAATCGAATAAAGAAAATTAGGATTTTACTTATTTAAATTTTGCTTAATTATTTATTGTTTTATTCTCCAGCATTCGTGTGGTGTATATACTTTCGTGTATCGCTTAACATCTTAAAGTAGTGATGGTGTTCGATCGAAAGAGTGATGATTTCTTTTGTCTCTGTTTATATCGTCTTTATTTTACATTTTATAGTTCATACCTCCGTGATTTGTTATTGTTTGCTTCTCTTTGTAGTTGCATAGATAAATTTTGTGTTAACAAGTCTTGACTATATTTTTAGTTTGATAGTAATATGTTTGGTACATTTGAAGGATGTGAGAGAGTGAATGGACATCTAATCCTGTCCTATGGAAAAAATAGAATGACAAAAGACTTGCACGAGTTTGCACCTTGGATATCCAACTTTTTTGGCTTTATGCTCGAAGCAAAGTGGAGAGGCGAAAGGAGTTTAGGTTATGAGTTGAAACGAGAAAGTTGGTGCCAATATCTTGTCATGTTGGGAAATTATTACCTCCTTTGACGATTAAGCTCCAAAGTTTTGATATTTTAATCATATTGGAATTTGATATAATTTTGCATTTTAAAATAGTTATAGGATCGGTGGCTTTTAATTAACTACATTATGTATGTTTAATAATAGTTACTTCATGAAGTAATGTGTCTAAACTCAATAGTTCTTAGCTTCATACTTGCATTTGGTGATTGGTGCTAGACGTCTCAAATATCTAGTCTTTTTTCTTGTTTTTCATTTATTTTAGATTCTTTTGTTGCACTTCGCATTTTGGAATGATTTCCTATTGATTACACAAGAAAGGTTTGATCTGTCAGTAGTGTTGTAGGTGATGTTATACACTTTTATGGCAGAGTCAGTTATACCACTAATATTTTGATAATAAATCTTTCATGTTTCTAAATGTATTGTTTCTAGGAATAGTTCCATTTGGCAGGAAGAAAGTTTGTTTTAGTTCGTAATCACTTTTTAAAGCTGCATTCTCAATCCTATTATTAGTTACTATCCTCCTTGGAGAATGCTGTTATCCCCTAATATTTTACCTTTGGATTACCTGTTGTATTTATTGGCATGAAGAAGGCGTCTTAAACCTCCATCAACTTGTTTTTCGTATATTAAATTGAGATTTATGAATATTCACTAGGTAATGTAAAATTCTGTTTATTCAGGGATCCAGATCATGCTAAGGGCTGAAACCAAACATCCTTTGGATCCTTTGTCTGCTGCTGAAATCTCTATAGCTGTGGCAACTGTTAGAGCAGCTGGAGCCACCCCCGAGGTTCATATGGCGCTTTATTTTTTTTTCTTGTCCTAGTTTCTTAATATGCCATCTCAAGTGTCTATTTCCTCCTTTCCAGTTGAGAGATAGCATGCGGTTCATTGAAAGTGGTTCTGTTGGAACCGGATAAATATGTAGTGCAATGGCAGATGCTTATTTCTTCCCTCCCTTTCAACCCTCAATTGTTACCTAGAACAAGAGGAGCACCTCAAGTTCCTACCAAACTTCCACCAAGGCGACGCCAGACTAGTTGTCTACAACAAAAGATCCAATGAGACTAGTTTGTGGGTTGTTGAGCTGACAGAAGTACATGCTACCACTCGAGGTGGACATCACAGGGGAAAGTCATTTCATCTACTGTTGTCCCTGATGTTCAGCCACCTATGGTACATCTGCTAAATGAGCTATTCATGATTCAATGTGTAATTTTGAGCCAGTAATGTCTTTGGAACATAAGCACAATCACTCATTAAATTTCCAAAATCCCTTATGAATCTATTATGTAGCTTGCGCATGAAACAGTGAACAAAATATTGAGATTGCACAATCGCGTAGAATTTTACATCATTCTTGCACTTTTGGTTGATACATGAATCGAAAACTCATGCTTTAAAGGATTTTATTTTTGCTTTCTATAGCATGTGATAAATAATGCGAAATTGCACATTCTGAATTATTTGTGTTTTCCTAATTGTAGGATGCTGCAGAATATGCTGAATGCGAAGCTATTGTCAAAGATTACCCTCCATTCATAGAAGCAATGAAGAAGAGGGGCATTGATGATATGGAGTTAGTCATGGTTGATCCTTGGTTAGTAGTAAAATATAAGAATGTAATTAAGTATTTATGTCTATTGATAATAATAAAGTTATCTAGAAGTTTTCACTGTCAGGTACATGAACTAACTTAATTGCGTTATTGTGCACTGCAGGTGTGTTGGTTACCACGGTGAAGCTGATGCTCCTAGTCGTAGACTTGCGAAACCACTCATTTTTTGCCGAATAGAGAGTGACTGCCCACTGGAAAATGGCTATGCCCGACCTGTTGAAGGAATTCATGTTCTTGTTGATATGCAAAATATGGTAGTAATTGAGTTTGAAGATCGTAAGCTGGTACCCTTGCCTCCAGCTGATCCACTAAGAAACTATACTCCTGGTGAAACAAGAGGAGGGGTAGATAGAAGTGATGTGAAACCCCTTCAAATTGTACAACCTGAAGGTCCTAGCTTTCGTATTAGTGGAAATTACGTTGAGTGGCAGAAGGTAGTGATTTGTTGCCCTATGTTTTACATTTTTTGTCCGATAGTTACTGTGATTAGACCAAATAATCTCTGAAGTGCTTATTGCCAGTGGAACTTTCGTGTTGGATTCACTCCGAGGGAGGGTTTGGTGATTCATTCTGTTGCCTATGTTGATGGTAGTCGAGGTCGGAGACCTATTGCCCATAGGTTAAGTTTTGTTGAGATGGTCGTGCCCTATGGAGATCCTAATGAACCACATTATAGGAAGAATGCATTCGATGCTGGGGAAGATGGTCTTGGAAAAAATGCCCATTCTCTTAAGAAGGTTTGCTTTCCTATTCAGGGTCCCATTGCCTTTTAGTTTGATTTATTGCACATTGATATCTCACTCTCCATATTACAACCAACCTAACAACATTCCTATATGTCAGGGATGTGATTGTTTGGGATATGTGAAACATTTTGATGCCCATTTCACAAATTTTACTGGAGGAGTTGAAACAACAGAAAACTGTGTATGCTTGCATGAAGAAGACCATGGAATTCTATGGAAGCATCAAGACTGGAGAACTGGCCTTACAGAAGTTCGGCGTTCAAGGCGCCTCAGTGTTTCTTTCATTTGCACTGTAGCTAATTATGAATATGGATTTTACTGGCACTTCTATCAGGCAAGTTGATTACATTCTTGGTAGGGAGTTCGCACATTCTATAATTGTATGTTCGACTATTGCAGTTAGGAAAAGAAATGTATCAATATTGACTATAGGACATGTCTTAGTTCATGAGTATGCTTTTTACTGGAACAATGGAAAATCTAGCAATTAAGTGAACGTCTTGAAATATTTTTGAGAGATATCATGGAAACTTTGTTGTTCTTTCTATTCAGCTTTCTCGAAATATAATTTGTAATTTTTACTCCCCATCTTTTTCTCAGCACATCTTGATCAGCTTTGCCTTGTCTTACATTTTGAATCTTATCGGATGCGTGGATCGAGACAATAGATTTTTGTTTGCCACAGCAATTTTCTAAATTTTGTTTATTGATGCAGGATGGAAAAATTGAGGCTGAAGTAAAGCTTACTGGAATTCTTAGTTTAGGAGCTTTGCAACCTGGAGAATCTAGAAAATACGGCACGTCAATTGCACCGGGATTGTATGCTCCAGTTCATCAACATTTTTTTGTTGCTCGTATGGACATGGCAGTTGACTCTAAGCCTGGTGAAATGCACAATCAGGTTTGTGGTCATAGATTAATAAGTTTCTAGTGTTAATTTCCATGAATCATACTGACCCATGTCATTTATTATGGGACAGGTTGTTGAAGTGAACGTCAGAGTTGAAGAACCTGGAAATGATAATGTTCACAACAATGCATTCTTTGCTGAGGAAACTGTACTTAAATCTGAATTAGAAGCCATGCGTGATTGTGATCCATCATCAGCCCGTCACTGGATTGTAAGAATCCTCACCCACTTTTTTCCTGATGTCTGTGTTGGCAATCTTTTGTGCAACTTGACCTTTCTAAAATTTTCGGGGTTTTTCACACGTTGGACCTTTAAAAGGATATTTCCCCGCTATTACTGTTCCAATTTGTTGATAGTTTTTGTTTAGACAGGCGGTGTCCTTTTTTCTATCTTGTATTTGTGTGGACTTATGAGATCTTTCCCATCGTAGACAGTCTATTATGTATAGTTATTCATTAATATTCATTGAATTATGATCAATCATGTTTTGATAATAATTTCAGATCAAGAATACGAGAACTGTCAATAGGAGTGGACAGCTGACAGGCTACAAGCTAGTACCTGGTTCAAATTGTCTGCCATTGGCTGGTCCCGAGGCTAAGTTTATGAGAAGAGCTGCATTTCTGAAACATAACTTATGGGTTACCCCATATGCACATGGGGAAGATTTCCCCGGAGGCGAGTTTCCAAACCAGAATCCACGTAATGGAGAAGGGCTGGCTTCTTGGGTAAAGCAAAACCGATCACTTGAAGAAACCAATATCGTACTCTGGTTAGTTTCCGCAGTGAAGCACAGTGCCCTTTTTTGTTTTTTGCAATAGGGAAGTGCGATTTTATTTGAAATCAACCTAGCATCATAACTATCTGCCCTCTAAACTGACTTATTCTGTTTATTCTCATTTTCTTTTAATTGTTAAGATTGCGTTATTTTTTATGTATGATTGTGTTGCTATTCGAAGTTGCCTTTCTTTTGTTCCATACTATCAGCTATTGAGTTATGACTGTCGTTAAATTCTCATATCATAAAATAATGAACGTAAAAGTTGCACTGAGATACTAGTACTCCTCCCTTCTGTTGATTTATTTTCTCATCCAGGTATGTTTTCGGAATTACACATGTTCCTCGTTTGGAAGACTGGCCCGTTATGCCAGTGGAACACATTGGATTCATGCTCCAGGTATGTTATCCATACAATGTTATTTGCTCCGATGCAATTCTCACATCTCATTGTGGTTTCTAACAATTTACATCCTATATCTTTTGTGACACTGTGTTGGCTATCCGCTTCAATTTCTCTGATCTGTACAAATGATTCAATCTTCTTTCTATACTTCACTCTTAGTTCTCCATTGTTTCAAGCAATCTATGTGCTACAATTTTCATGAACACGATGCTCAAAAACTTCATTACATGTGGATGCAGCCGCATGGATTCTTCAACTGCTCGCCTGCAGTGGACGTGCCACCAAATGCTTGCGACATGGATGGAAAGGAGAACGACGTGAAAGACAAGCCTGTTTCATCTGGTCTGATTGCTAAACTCTGAAGAGATTTAAAATAGCTGCCGTTGCTTCAATTGCATTCAAGACTCCTGCTATCCATCAGATTTCATATTTTAGTCTTATGCAGAAAACAATTTGATTGCAAAAAAATAAAAAATAAATGAAAATTGCAATGTCTGTGTTTTTTTAGATGGTGGGTTGTACTCTTTATCCAAATTTATGCTCTGTACTGTCTTGTTTTTAAGAATAATATTACTTTCATTAATTCTGGGTGCAATATTCTCGAGTTTCGAGCGTCCATTTTAAAGGATACAATTTTCTTTCTTTGCCAAATAACCATTTACTCCCAGTATGGAATAAGTAGCCCCTGCTGTCTAGACCTTTTTTTTTGTTTTATGAGAAAATAGATAATTTTTGTCTTTCAGCCCCTATTTGTTACATAAAAAATCAACTAGAGAATTTACATCACGACAGTTTGGCATTTTTTTATATAGAATTACGGAATATGACATTAATTCATGGACAAAAAGTGTGTTTGAAAATGGAAGTATCCTGGCTCTTCATATTTTGAGTAACGATTGTATCTAGTAGAAACTGAAATTTTAGGATTCATTGTGTTGGAAGACAAATGTGTAGAAGACAATCAAACAGCCTCGGCTGACCCGGATAACCCGGAAACCTGTAATTTTTTTCGGTTAAAAAAGTAATTTTGATTTTCTTCTAATCCAATTTGTATATGGCAAATTCTTATGTTAGACTCATCTCACATTGTGAGACCGGGCCAGCGACCGTTGGGAAGCTAGCGAACACTGGAATTTCCCATTTCCAACAATCCTAGCCGGCGCTTTTTTTTTTTCGATTTTCAACTCATATGCACTGCAATGTGTATTTATATGCACTACACCATATCATGATATGCACAACTAAGTATATTGAGATGCACCAATTTTTTATTTTTATTAATATTTTTTCCTATTTTTTTAGATGCACCACATAGTGTATAAATATGCACAACCATGTTTACCGAGGTACACCATGTTGTGCTTCCATATGCACAACTATTTTTTCATTTTTTTTTTAAATTTTCAGATTTATTTTTCCCTCTTTTTTTTTTGTTTGCCTCTTCATTTTTTTGTTTGCCGCTTCTTCTTTGGTCAAAATTCGAGCGAGGGGAGCCGAAGGTCTCGAAGCGAGCCAAAAAAATCCAAATTGTTGTCCGACGATTATTCTTTTATTAGAAATCGGAGCGAAAGCGGAGCCGAAGGCTCCGTCGAGAAAAAATGTGAATAAAAAAAACTGAAAAAAAAAATTGATGCATATCAATACTTTTCGATGTGCATCATTATACAGTGCAGTGAATATCAGTATATAGTACAGTGCATTAGAAAAAAACAACAACAAACAAATAAACCAATCGGCGAAAGCTGGGATTGCTGGAAATGCCAAATTCCAGCGGTGGCTGGCCCGTCTCACAATGAAAGACCGTTTGATTGGAGAATAACTCTTTGTACAGTATTATTTTTGCATATATCGACCGGTTTCTGTTTAATTTATTACCAAACATTTTGAGTGGCATGTTGGTAACTATTTTAGTTATTGAGGGGAGAAAAACTATTCTCTATCCGCGAGAAGTGTGATCAATAATGTAGTCCAAATATAATTGGAGAGTAGGTCTCTGGTGCAGATTTGCACCGTGGAAATGGAGCCCCGCCCCGACCCGCCACGTGCCCGCCCTATCCTGCGCGTGAGATCCATGCGTCGCGCGTGGGTCTCACGCGCTATAGTATTTTTTTTTTTTTTGTTATTTCTAGATTTTTTTTTTTCCGACAGAGCTTTCAGCTCTAATTTTACGGTTCCGTCTTCGCTCCGATTACTAAAATAAGAATAATCGGCGGGCAATATTTTGGACTTTTACGGCTCGCTCTGAAGCCTTCGGCTTCCCACGCTCGCGTCTTGACCATAAAAAAAGCAGCAAAAAAATAGGTAAAAAAAAAAATGGTCAAAAGGGGGTTGACCAGGTCAAACCCGGGTCAACCGGATCGGGTCAGCGGGTATCTGTACCGTGGAGACTTCCACAGGAGTTTTTGTCATAATTAGATAGTGCTATTAATTAGATTTTATTAATTTTAATTAAGATTAATTTGTAAAATAAATTATTCATAATTAAAAAATTAAAATTAAAGTCAAGGGTTGGACCGCCTATCCATTTCGTTATGTTTAAGATCTCGACATATTTCTGAAATCGCATGTTTCTCACATAAAATGGTAGGCAAATTCTTGTATGCAACCCGCCTCACATTGTGAGATCGGGTTGACCTGGTCTGGATACGGATTGACCCGGTCAATGCGTTGATTTTTAATTTTTTTTCAATTTTTTTTTTGCCAATAAGTTCATATGCACATCACCATATATTCATATGCACTACACTTTATGTTCATATGCACAATGTTGTATTTTCATATGCACAGCCAATATTCCATTTTTATTTTTTAAAATTTCAAATTTATTTTGCACTCCTTTTTTTTTGTTTGCCTCTTCGTTGTTTTGTTTGTCGCTTCTTCTTTGGTCAAAATTCGAGCGAAGGGAGCCGAAGGCCTCGGAGTAAGCCGTAAAAGTCCAAATTGTTGCCCGACGATTAGAAAAAGTGGTGGTGTGCATATGGATATATTGCAAAAAAAACAACTAGAAAAAGTTGGTGCATATGGATACTCTTTGGTATGCATATAAACATTAAGCGGTGTGCATATGAATATATGGTGGTGTGCATATGGACATATTGCAAAAAAAAAATCGAAAAAAAAAGTAGGGAGCGTGCACAACACGCGCTGCGCGTGAAGCGCGCACGTGCAGTGCACACGCCACGCGCCGGTCTCACATTGTGAGACCGGTTGCACCAGAGACTTACTCAAAATGGTAAGAACAAATATTACAATTTCGTTGACTTCTCCAAGAATCATCAACCTGATCTTGAAGTTGCCTACAGTATAAGCTATTTTCACGAATAACACAGACGTTTATATTTTTAATTAATCTAAAAGTTTCAAGATTCTCTCAATTTTTTTAACTTCACCTGCTTAATCTTTGCATTTTCTTATTAGTTGACTTTGCTTACTAGTTTCCTCCTCATTTTCAGTTGGTCTTTGTTTATAGCGAGTTATCTACTCACATATATAATAACTACAAAAATATCCCAGCTTTTTTAAGTCGTTGTGGAAGTACGACTTGGAGATTTCCTAGAAGAGTTGGACTCCGGAAATATCCACATGACCCGACCCGACCCGCCACGCGCCGACCAGCCCTGCGCGTGGGTCCCACGCGCCAGTTTTTTTTTTTTTTTTTTCCAGATTTTTTGTCCCCGTCGGAGCCTTCGGCTCTGATTTTACGGCTCCGCCTTCGCTCCGATTACTAAAATAAGGATAATCGGCGGACAACATTTTGGATTTTAACGGCTCGCTCCGAGGCTTCGGCTCCCCTCGCTCGCGTCTTGACCATAGAAGAAGCGGCAAACAAAAATAAATTAAAAAAAAACTGGAAATTAAAAAAAAAAAAAAAAAAAACTGGTCAAAGGGGGGTTTGACTGGGTCAAAGGGGGATGACCGGGTCAAACGGGTCGGGTTAAGGCGGGTCGGGTCAAATGGACGGGTGTTCTACGGTGGAACAGTTGCACCCAAGTTTTTGCCTTCCTAGAATTTTCTCTTGCCCTTGCCTTTATAATAATAACTTCCTAGAATTTTCTCTTGCCCTTGCCATAATAATAATAATAATAATAATAATAATAATAATAATAATAAAACGAAATTACTTTTAAGAAAAGTTGATTTTTTTTCGTAGTTTCCACAACGTTAATATTGAGAAATGTATATAAAGACTGAGAGATTTAGGTTCGCTCAAGAGGGCCAAAAATACAGTTCACTCGGTTTAGGGAGTCACAGATTTGTTTAACTCAAGAAAGAGAACTATATCCATTTTGAGTGTAGTATATTAAAAAAATTAATGAAGACTTTTTCTCTTATTATTGCATGAAAAAAATCAATCAATTAAATTACAAAATAAGAAGACATTCGTTGACGAGAAAATAAGTCAGTAAAAAGTTCTTTCTTATGTCTCTAGTTGGAAGAGTGGATTTGTAATCTATCTTTATATCTCGAGCTTTGGTAATTTTGTTGTTTGATTGAACTTTGTATCTTGTATTGGGTTGCACCCATCGTGGGTGATTGAATGAAATTTTATTTACCTAAAAAATAAAAAAAGCACGAAATTAATGAAGTAATGTCAAGCTTTATTGAATTTTTGGGTTGTTATCATGTAACCTGATATGGGCACAAATTTATCAGGTCGACGGATTAATTCGTGCAATCCGATAAGATTATTATTTTTTTTAATTTTAATTATTGATTATTAGTAATTGTTAATTTATTATTTTTCCTAGGGTTTTTAAGTTTAATTTTTTAATGTTTTTATTTTTTACTTAGCTTATAGTGTGGTGTAAATTTATGTTTTCATCGCGTCGTGTCGTTATCGTGTCATGTTAACATCATAGAATTTGTGTAATATTCGTGTTTGTATTGTGCTCAAATTTAAACAATTTATATTGTGTTTATGTCAGATCGAGCAAATTCTTAATAAATCGTATTCAGATTTAGTCTACCTATATTGATCGCCTAGAGGTGTGGAACGGCGAATTCGTAATTAGAAAATATGGATTCGAAAATCCACACCAACCACTATCTTCTCATCAATATTATAAACTCAGAAATTTACCAACGCATGAGTCGATAATACGTGATCATTTTTATTTTATTTTTACCTCTAAATATACAAAAATATTTATTATAGTTTAAATTTTCCGAACACACATCACGTGGCCAATGATAGGTATCCAAAGTCCAACCATGTGCAACCTCAAATTCTTGACTTTTTTTTTTCTCTGCTTCAAAGGCTCAAACCATTTAATTCCTCCAAATTTTATTTCCCTTTTTCTCTTGTAATCTAAAAATCTTTGGTTCATTATTCCAAAATTAGGATATATAACATTTTTAAATTTAAATTTTGAATTAGTAAAGTTCATGATGTATTAATATTATTAATTGCGATTTTCAAATAACTTTCTATCTTTTCTTTATATGGCGTCCCTAAATAACTTTTCTTTAATTTCGGTGTCACTCTCTCTTAGAAAGTTATAAGAATCGAAGATACTAGTATATTTATTTTTAAATGATGAATTAATAGTGGGACATGCACATTATAGCATCCCCAACGGGGGATCGATCCTCGGAGTCGAGGCGAGTCGATCGACTCTCGCTCGACCTCGACGAGGTCGATCCCCATTGTGGGATGAGTCGAGGCGGAAGTCGATTTTTCGACACATCTCTCAACTCGTTCAATGTGGTGTGTCTCCATTCATTCAATTGTTTTTTTTTCCAGTAATTATTAAAAAAAAAAATAACGGCTACTTCATCCTTCTCACTCTATAAATATCCCTTTAATCCCTTCACTCTTGACACCTCTTCCATTCTTCACTCTTACTTTCTTCCTTCTTCAAATTCTACTTTCAATTGTTCATTATTTATTAGAAATACAAAAAAAAATATACTACCTTCGGTCCCCAAGTCTTTTCCTATCTTTCCTTATTGGGATGGTCCCTAAGTTTCTTCCTATCTACTTTTGGACACTACCTCACAACAAATTATTATCTCTTACTCTTACTTTATCAACTTATTTACCTAAAATACCACATATGGCCCACTACTATCTCAATAATTAATACCCCCTCCGTTCGTCAAAAGTTGTCCACTTTGTTCTGGACACGGAGTTTAAGAAAGTTGATAAAGTGAAAGTTAGTAGGTTAAAAAGTTAGAAAGTAGGGGTAGTAGATAATGACAAAAAAATAGTGGTATTGACAAAAAAGAGGTGGTATTGACCAAAAAGTAAGAATAAAGTTGTTGGGATGATAAAAAGGTAGGAATAAAGTTGATGTGAGGTGGGGTCCTTAATGGCAAATGGTAGTAATATTTGGAAAGTAGAGAGGGTAGTGTTAGTACGAAAAGGTAAAGTGGACATGTTTTGGTGAACATGGTTACTGTTCAAAAGTGAACAGGTTTTGATGAACGGAGGGAGTATATCACTACACTCAATGTGGGACCCTTTCTCCACTCACAACAAATTCAATCACTTTTTCTCTACTCATAACTAACTCAACAACTTTTTCCTTAATACCCGTGTCACTTCCTCCTAGGAAGAGACTTGGGGACCGGAGGTAATATATATATTCAATCATTGTCAATTATTAGATTAACCTAGGTCTATATCAACCCATTATAAATTTTCAACATAAGTCTATCTAATTATTGGAACCTCACCAAAATCCAAATCATATCCTCTATTGTCTCTCCATGTGACATATTTTATTATTTTAATAAGAAGATGGCACATGACATAATTACTGGTGTAAGATTTAAAAAATATATAAAGTTAAAATATATCTTAAATTTTAAACCCTTAATCATGTCACGTGTCATTTCCTCATTAAAACAATAGAAGATGTTACATAAACAGACACGATTTGACCAAAATCACCAAAAACAAGAAGCAATCTAGGTCCATGGAGACTCCCACGGTGGATGCTCTTAGAAACTTGGAATTGGAAATGATATACTACTACAAATTGGGGACTAATGATCTCGTCCGAATAATATCTTGAGTTTACATTTCAAACTCGCAATCCTGCTTTTCTTTATCACGGCAACAATCTCTCTTGCCTCACTCCCCTCCATTTTCTTTTCCTTTTATAATCTGTATTCATGCACCAATTTCCCTCCTTTCCTTCCTTCCTTGTTTTTTCGTCGTCGGAAATTCAAAACGACCCTGAATTTCCGATGGTTATGGCGTCCGAAGAGAAACCAATCCAAGAAGTGCTCTCCCTCCCAATCCTCCTCGCCGACCGAGTCATCAAATCAGCTCACGAGGCCGAGTCATTCAAGCCCGAGAACTCGGACCTCGCCCGCCACGTCACTCACCTCTCCCACCTCCTCCGCTCCGCCGCCGCCTCTCCGCCACCCACGCCGCCTTCTACGACCGCCCCATCCGCCGCGTCTCCGTCGCCCTCAACAAATCCCTCCACCGCGCCCTCACCCTCGCCCACAAATGCCGCCACCGCAAGACCAACCCTCCTCCACCACGTCCTCTCCATCACCACCGCCGCCGACTCAAGAAGGTCGCCGCCCTCCTCGACTCCTCCCTCGCCGACATTAAATGGGTCGTCTCCATCTTCTCCTCCGACTTCGATACCGTCAGCCTCTCCCTCCCCCCCATCGCCAGCACCGATCCCATCCTCGCCTGGGTCTGGCCCGCCGTCGCCGCCGTCCACTTGGGCCGCGCCTATGCGGCCAAGAATTAGCCATCCTCGCCAACGACAACGATAGGAATAAGAAAGTCATCGTCGAAGAAAATGGGATTCCCCCACTCTTGAAAATGCTCAGAGACAGCACCGACGTGAAGCCCAGAGCGCCGCCGCCGCCGCCCTCTGCAATTTGGCCGACGATCAAAGCCGCGTGAAGCTAATCGCGGAGAAATTAGGAGTTCAAGTCATTGCGAAATCTCTGTCCCAATCCCCCGCACGTGTGCAGGCTATTTTAGTGAATTTAGTTTCAAGAATGTCCGAATTGAACCCCAATGTGCAGGAGGAGTTTGGGAGAGAGAATGTTACTAGGCCTTTAGTCACACTTTTAAGCATAGATGTAAATTTGGATGAATTTGTTGAAGCAAATACACAAAACAAGAATGCTACCTTTGTTGAGATCAATAAGGAGATCATCATCATGGCAAAGAAATGTAATGGGTGGATTTGGTGAGGGTAGTAGGCATAACCCTAAGGGGGGAGAGAGAGAGGCGGAGGCAGAGGTGAAATCGCGCCTCAAGATAAACTGCGCGGCCGCATTGTGTATCTTAGCTAGAGGAGACTTGTTTAATAGTGGGAAGATTTTAGATACTAAGGCATTGCTAGTTTTAGCCAAGATTATTGAGAGAGAGCAAGGGGAGTTGAAGTTGAACTGCTTGAAGGTAGTGATGGAGCTTGCTGCAGTTGCAGAGTCGCAACGCTGAGCTTAAACGCGCTGTGTTTAAGCCAACTTCGACTGCTGCAAAGGTCCGTCCTTGATCAGCTCGTGAGAGGATCAACGATGAAGCAAGTCCAGCAATGGTGATTCCTGCGGTGAAGGCGATTGGGTGCTTGGCTTCCATGTTTTCCGCAAGGGAAAAGAGGATCGTGCGGTCCTCCTGGTGACGAATCTCGGGCGGAGGAATCATGATGTGGCGGGTGAGGCCGCGAGGGCTCTGGGAAAATTCGTGTGCGATGATAATTACAACCGGAGGGAGCATGCGGAGGCGATTATTGAGTTTGATGGGGTGCCGATGCTGATGGGAATTGTTGGGGAGCAACGAGCGTGGCACCCTGCATTTGCACGGGCTCGTGCTGCTCTGCAACCTTGCGATCAATGCAAGCAACAGCAAAGCGCTCGAGCAGGGTCGGGGCACTGAGCGCGCTGGAGGGTGCTGTGAGACAGACCGTCTCACAGCATCCTAATCTGAAAGAGGTGTTTGCTAAGGCTATACAATCGTCTTACTATCTATCGGGATGGACCTCATCCTCATGCACACACACTTGTTTAGTTTGTTCCTATTTTTTAGTCATTTGAGTTTGTTTAGTAGTAGCATATGTTAATCAACCCCTAATTAAAATAAAGTTTATGTTGATCAACTTATGGTGATGATGATGGAAATCGATTTAATTTAAATATTTGCCCAAGATTAGTTCTTTATATCACATTTGCGTTGCACATTAAATATAGGAGATACATAAACACCCACTAATATTTATAGTGATTCACAAACACTTCTCAAATTTGTTTTTGGCGCAAAAAACGACCTTTGAACAGACAAATACTGAAGCATGCACGTTTTATGAGCTTGTATTAAAAATCCTGAAGAGTATAACGAGTAGGGTTGTAAACAAATCAAGTTATGCACGAAATTTCTATTAAAACAATTGATAGCTTAAATATAAGAGTGTGTTCATTTGGAAGTATAAATTAGAGACAAATTTGAAATAATCATAATGGCTATTAAAACATAAATTTTGGCCTGCCTTCTTCAAAATTATAAATTTTGGCCATTTTTTTTAGTTTGAGACAAAAATATCCTTAATGAAACCCGGAGCGGGTCAGGTCAGGACGCGGGCGGACGGGGCGCTGGTCGGTGTCGGGCTGGTATCAAACATCTAGTACTATTAACACATTGAGTACTATTGATTATATTTGTTTTGGTACTATTTTAAAATTATTAGTTCCAATTGTTCCAAAGTGTTGGTACTATTGGAACAAACAGAATTCATTTGTACCAATAGTACCAAGTTGCGAACAACAAAACCCGAAAACACACATCAGAAATACTCCGGCGAACGAGGGCGAAGCTTCACCACCACCACTAATTAGAGTCACAATATCAAAGCGACCCTCAACTGTGGTGTCAGAAATAAATAAATAAAACAACCGACGACGGCGCAGGAACAACGGGAATAACATTCCGGCGATAGAAAAAAAGCCATAGAAAATCAAATCATGATCTGATTTTCTCCAAAATTTGAGCGATTTAAACAAAATTGTGATGAAATTGATTAGAATTAACTTTCTAAGGTGATAACGGATCAGAAAAACGATTAAATCAGTTGAAACGGAGCATCGATTGAGAAAGATAGCAGCAAAAAAGTTTCTGCTGCAAGTTGGTTATAAAGACTTATATTTGTATCAGATGTACCAAATCGATCCGAACCCACCCGAGTCTAGACCACGCGACCCGTGCCCTCCTTGTTAACGGTAGATCCATTCCAAATTCAAAAGAATGGCCAAAATTTATGGAGTTAAGTAGTAGAGAGGCTCCTTTAGAGTTAAGGGGTATAATTTTATACCCCAACTTAATTTTTAATAAAAGAGGCCAACTTTGATGTAATGAGACGAAAATACCCTTAATAGGATAAAGGGTGGTTATTTTTAATTTTTACTTTCATATATATAAAGTAATTACCACTCCCCCCTACTTTCTCTCTCTACATTTCTCTCTCTAAATTTCCTCTCTCTCCCGTCTGCCATAATTTCCTCCGCCACCACCCATTCTTCCGCCACCACCGACTCGCCGCCGCCACCCACAACGGCACCACCATTTTCTCTGCCTCCCTACCCTACAGCTCCGCTGCTATCCTCTTCTCTGCCTCCACCACCACCGTCTTCTCCACGTTTCCTTCTCTCTTTAAAAACCACCGCCACCAACCACCGCCAACTACCAAGAACACCGCCGCCACCAAGTAGTAGAAGAAAATCCCGTCGGAAAAAATGGCAGGGGAAAAATCTCCGTCCAAACACCGTAAAACCACCGGCGCCAAAAAAGACAAACAACCCGCCGCCGCCAACGACGAAGAACGCGTCGAAGTGGTCGGGCAGGAGATGGGTGACGACCCTTTTGGCGAAATGCTGGTAATTTCACATCCATTAACACAAAAATTTTCAGATCTGGAAATCGTTTATGGTTTTTGCTCAAAATTTTTAAATTTTTGAATTTCGCGGGATTGGTATGATTTTTTTCTCCATAAATATCATGAAAATCGTACATGAAATCTCGTTTGGTGCTTGTATTGTAGTTGATCTGGATATTTGTTGCTTGTTATCTGCAGAATTTGAAACGATTTCTTGTATAATCACTCGTTTTTATTACGATATTCATCGGCATAGTACGATATTCATTACGATTGTTACGGTATTGCGAATATCGTACTTATTTGCATATAATTGTACGATTTGATATAGTTGTATCCGAAATATTACGATATTGTTTGAAATTTGTCTCTTGCACCATTGAGGATGATTAAAGTTTATCATTTGGTTGACATTTATTTGATATTTGAGGGCTGCCATGTGTAAAAAATAATGTTTCTGTAGATACGATATTGTTAATATCGTACTTGAGGATGAATAATTGGTGCTATAAAATACGGATACATGACTGTAGTTTGTTACGAGTTGCATATATATCGTACGTGAAAATGATTGCATGTGCGTATAATGTTACGATATTCCCAATATCGTACTTAGCATGTTACGATTTTTACGATTTTATAATCTCGTACATGAGCGCAACCGATTTATGGCACGAAATAAGAATGCATGTGAGTAATATGTTATGATTTATGTGAGAAGATGATTGCATCTGGCAAATTTGTTACGATATACACAATATCGTACTTTGTGTGTTACGATATTCCCAATATTGTACTTAGTATGATACGATTTTATAATCTCGTACATGAGCGCAACCGATTTATGGCACGAAATAAGAATGCATGTGAGTAATATGTTACGATTTATGTGAGAAGATGATTGCATGTGAGTAATTTGTTACGATATTACCCAATATCGTACTTCGTTTGTTACGATATTGCCCAATCTCGTACATGAATTCGTGTTTGACCACTTTCTATTTACATGTTTCAGGTTGTGTGGAGATATGTCCGACCAGCATTGATAAAATCACCTCACTACAGGGTCCAATGTTATGGATATGAGGGTCTGATTGGAGATATACGCAAGGTGCTTAAGTGCTTTGGAGATGAAACAAAATCTGAAGTGAAGCATTCCGCTTTAGGAGTCTTTATGCGATTGGATGACTCCAACGTACGATCAGGCCTAGCGCTCAACTACATGTTATCGCGTCAGGTGAAGCCAAGTGAGAAAACGGCCAAAAATGTTGACACCACAGCCCTATGGTTCAAGGTGGAGGCAAGATATTACGCTTCTCCCGAGTGGAGTATGCTTTGGTGAGCGGACTCAAATTCGGACCATCTTCTTTTAATCCATATGGCAGGCTTGTTCTCTCCAATAATTCAATCTACGAGAGGCTATTCAACAGCAACACGGTACTTACTGCAGTCGAGGTCCGTACTATTTTTAATGACAAAAAGTATGGAGATGCCGAAGATGCCATCAAACTGACAAAGATGCTGTTAGCCACCCATTACGTGATGGGCTTTGAACAACCAAGCAACAAGATCCCATTGTGGATGTGGGTGCTCGTGGAGGACAAGCAAGCTTGGGAGGAATTTCCCTGGGGAAGTATATCATATCAAGCTCTGATGGACAGCATAAACAAGGTGACGACAAAGAGAGCCGCCAGATCATCGCCTGGATATCATCTGAAAGGCAACACACTCGCCTTCTTGGTAAGTTTTCTGCTATTCATAGTACGATTTACATGAAAATCGTACACTCGTGTGACCAAAAATTTCTTGGTATTATAGGCATTGATTTTTTGCTCACTACCAGCTGTCCGGAAAAAGATCGGCATGAAGAATGAAAAGAATAACAAGAAGATACCTCAATTCCTGAGGTACACTTATATCAAGAACAACGACATGCCAGAAGGTCTTTAAGCCAAGGTAAAAATTTACTGAGTTGTACGATATTAAATTTTGACCGAGTTGTTAAGTTTTTGTGTGTACGATATTCATAATATCGTAATTTATTTGATTCAATTTTCTAATTCATGTTAAGAGTTTAATAAGTTTTATTGCTTGCATGCTACGATATTCAATTTGTTAGCCGCTTCTAGTTTTGGAAGTCTAGTTTATTGAGAATTCTAGTTTTGAAAGACTACACGATGTTACGATGTTGGGAATATTGTACTTATTTGAGCTTGTGTGTGTACGATATTCACAATATCGTTCTTTATTTGCTACGAGATTCTAATTCATGCTAGGAGATTCTAATTCATGCTACCATATTCATGCTACGAGATTCTAATTCATGCTACGATATTGTAATTCATGCTACGAGATTCACAATATCGTACTTTATTTTAAGCAAATTTGTTATGCATGCTCTGAAATTAAAATTGTTAGCTGCTTCTCTAGTTCTGGAACTGTATACGATGTTACGATATTGGAAATATCATACATAATGCACCATTTGATTTATGGTTTATGGTTGCCCCAATGTACGATATTTGTAAAATCGTACAAGTGACTAAGTGTCGGTATAGTACGATTTATTTAATTCGTATCAGTTTTATGCACAACTAACTTATCTAATTTCTCATGTAGGACTTAAAGCCGTGTTGGAAACAGGTAGGACTGAGTCGCAGACTCCCTACTAGAAATCGCTTGAGCAAGATCCTGAAGGAAAACAATTTGCCTTCACTTACGATGCCAATGACACAAAGAAGAAGAAGAGGCCTCGCAAAGATGGTGGTGATGATGATGAAGGTCCGAGTGATGCTGCTAGGCATGCGGCTCCCCATTCCGCTGCAACCCGCCCTAGAATTCAAGGCCCACTCACCGATGGAGACAGAGCTTCATTGATCAAAGAGATCGGTGAATACGCGGGTGAGGTTGCAGCAAAGCGGGCTAGGCTAGAAGCAGAGGGGTTCTCATGGCCATAAGGGACGAGATGTTTGTTGGTATTGGAGAGTATGTTTTTCAGAAGATGCTTGAAGCATGTGGTCCTCCTACGGACCAAGACTACCCGGCGAGGATGAGCCAGACATTTCAACACAGAGCCCCCACACCATACGAGCATGATAAGCAGTAGCCATCCCCACACTCGGGCCATGCAGCAGTAGTGGATCATGAAGCACCAGTGCACATTGAAGAACCTGTTGTGGATGGTGCACCAATGGATGATGCAACAAAGGATCCAGCAGCAGTACAAGATGAACCAGCGCCGGATCCAGCAGCAGACATAACACTGGACGATGCCGAGCCTGCTAAGGATGCACTGGAGGATGCCGAGGATGTCGTGGATGCCGGGAATAGAGCTGAGCCAAAAAACGAACTGGTAAAGAAAATGCATGTCGAGACATAGACAATGCATAAACATGTATCTTCTGCATGTGTGATGGTGAAAAACAAATTTACTTATTTCTGTTTTTTTTCTCACTTAAACAATGGATAATCGACATTTAGTTTAAAATTTGTTAAATTTGCGGTACGAATAATGCTACTTCGTACAACTTTTAGTATGACTTTCATGAATTTCGTAACATGATCATTGATATCTGTTGTCATTCTTCCAACGAGATTCATATAACTCGTAGCAAGAATGACAACTTTTGTCATGATATTCATATAAAATCGTAACACGCGCAATCATTTTGTTACAAGAAGATCGATCTTGCTACGATTTTCATGAATCTCATAACAAAAGTCCTCTAATATTGTTACAATTTTGATGAATATCGTAGCACAAATTAGTCATCATGGCATGACGGAAAACCAATCTTGCTACGATTTTCGTATCGTGTTACGATATTCACATACATCGTAACAAGTTTGCTTGTCTCATGTTACGATATTCACATAAATCGTATCATATGAATCAACTAGTAATGCCATTGATTTGCATTGCTACATCTTTCCCAAAAATCTACCTACCAAGAACAACTTTCTCAGACAGAAGATGAGAACATACTACACATAGCAGCAGCATCGGAAGCCGCAGCACTGGATATTTTGGACGATGGTCTGAGCTTTGATCTACACTTGGTACGACTTACATAAACTCGTAGCATACGAGTTACATAATATTATAAAAATATTAGAGTATAACGTATTAGGGTACGTTTTATAAGCATGACCCTACACAGCGTGCTACCCAACAAGATGTCAATGACACACAAATGAATGCTGCATATGACTCTTTGTTGGTGACCACATCTGCACCTTCGCTGCATACTGTGACGTCAACAACAACAAAGGCTCAAATTCTTCCGCCAAGGGGGTCGGCGACCACATTTGGGCCTCGGTTCAAGCTCCACAAGTGCATACACCAAATTTAAATGCCAGACCCATTCGGTAGATATTCCCGTCAGCAGCTTGTCGGAGTTCATTCCTTGTCGATGATGTACGCCCAAGACGGGATGGGTTCGAAGCATTCTTAATAGCTAAGACTGAAAAGTAAGTTTAAATTTTCAAGTTTTATGTTACAAGTTTAAATTCTTATGCATTGCTAAATATAACCGAAAACAGGAGGAATGTCGGAATGCTATGGGCAGTCGACACTGAATTCTTCGAGAGCTTAATAAATCCATCAAAACTATTGTACAACAACCACATAAACTGCTACACATTTATTATGGTCGCCAATCCAACCTTCGCCGGCTTGGGAGACGTTCACGAGAACGTTGCCATTAAGTCCACTGATTTCATGGTATGTTACGATTATAGTAATATCGTACATACTTTAAACTTTTATGAGCGAGTATGATGTTACGAGATTCATATAACTCGTAACATCGTACTATGAAATTTGAAACATCGTGTGTATTATCAATGTACAATATTATGATATTCGCAATATCGTACATCCTCTAAAGAGTATCATCATGAACGATGTTACGACTTTCCGTATTTCGTATCATCTTGACATTTAATTCTTAAATCGTATCATCTTGACTTTCATCTGTATTCGTAGTATGCTCTGGAGGACGTATTCGATTCAATGCATAAGGCAAAGAGGGTAGGATTTGACCTATACGAACCTTCTCTATTTGATGTTCATAGAGAAGAGGTTGTTCCGGAAGACGAGCTAGCAAGGTTGGTCCACTTTGCAGTGGCAAGAATACCACGTTGGGGGCGAACATGAAGGCTTGGATCAACTGCGAAAAGGTAACAAAAACTAATTCTGCATGATGTTGTTACGATTTACCTAATCTCGTACAATCATAACATAATTTGTGGTAGGATTTGTCAAATATCGTACTATCATTTTCCCGAATACTTATGTTATTTGTGTATCTCTATATCGCATCCACTTCTAGGTTATCATGGTTGCATACTTCAGCAACCACTGGGCAACGATTGTCATGGATCTCGCAGCACAGCAGTTGTGGCTTAACGACCCCAAGTCGTGGCAATTTGAGAAGCACCACAAGGACAATAGATTGCAACACTTTCTGTCAATGGCCAGATTGCTGCCACAAGTAATGAAGAAAATTGGCCATTATGAAAAATATGGAATAGCTAATCCGAACTACACGCAGTGGCCATTGTGCTTCCCAAGAGAAAACGGGAAGAGTATCCTCAAGCAAGAGAAAGAGGATGGCGTCGGTTGTGGTCTATATTCATTGAAGTATGTGGAGCGGTTTATATCAAACAAGAGGCTACCAAAGAGTCTGAAGAATCCAGCCGAGCTCAGATCATATCGCCACCACATTGCAAGGACCATCTATACAAACAGCACCGGTGAAGACACACTCTCGATAGAGATGGATTTGCGTTGAACACTTGTTGAGTTATTTTGTCTATATTGCCATATTGAACACTTATTATTTTGTATATTTTGCTACTACTTTAACTAGGAATACTCTATTATATGTACGCATTTTGTAAAAAATACCTGATAGTATGTATATCCTGCATTTTCTGAATATGATTGCAACGACTTTTCTTTAAATCATCACTTATTTTTTTCTACGACTTGTACGATATTACTGAATCTCGTATACAATTGATCAATAATTAGATAATATCGTAGCGAATCATGTACAATTTTAGGAATATCGTAAGAAGATACACATGTAGAATTCAATCAAAATGAGTACGATTCTGCAATCATGTACGATTTACGATTTAATCAAATCATAACACATCAAGTACGATATTATAAATATCGTATCAACTTAAGCACATACAAAATATAATTGTTTGTACGATTTTACAAATATCGTAACAAACTACATAAAACGATACATATAAAATAGTAGCGCTCTCACAACAAATTCTAAAACTAAAAAAATAAGTACGAACATGATCATTCAAACCTATTTGGATAATTCAACTTGGTAGTATGTATATCCTGCATTTTGTAAGTATGATTGCTACAACTTTTCTTTAAATCATATCACTTATTTTTGCTACGACTTGTACGATATTACATAATCTCGTATACAATTGTTCAATAATTAGATAATATCGTAGCGAATCATGTACAATTTTAGGAATATCATAAGAAGATACACATGTAGAATTCAATCAAAATAAGTACGATTCTGCAATCATGTACGCTTTAATCAAAATCATAACACATCAAGTACGATGTTATGAATATCGTATCAATTTAAGCACATACAAAATATAATTGTATGTACGATTTTACGAATATCGTAACAAACTACATAAAACGATACATATAAAATAGTAGCGATCTCACAAAAAATTCTTAAACTAAAAAAATAAGTACAGACATGATCATTCAAACCTATTTGGATCCTTGCATGTTGCACGAGTGTGGCCGGGTACATCACAAATTCCGCATTTCTTCTATTTGCGAGGTTTCTTCAAACTTGTTTGGTTGCTATTCACATCTTCTTCTACAAAGCTTTTCAAAATAGTTTTGCACGTATTCATGTAGTGACCCTTCTGATGATATTTCGAACACACCCTTTTCCCTGTTTTGCTAGCTCCGGACGGTATTCTTCTAGTACGTGGACGTCCAGCTTGCCTTGGATTTCCCGACGTTAAGATTACCCTTGCTTCGACCTCAGGCGGGACTTGCCAATCTTCTTTATCAGGAACAGGCATCACCTCACCCGCATACACTTCTCGCCACGTCTGAGTGGTATACAAGTGGTCCACGTAAGACAAAGATGATTGCCTCTTATAACTACAAAATTATCAAAATAAGCAAACACATCAAAGTAAATGTGTTACGATATTCACATATTTCGTAACATTGCTATGGAAAGACGTGCAAATCTCGTAAAAGAAAATTCTACCAACATGTTACGAGATATATATATTGTATCCTACATAATCACTTATGAAATAATTGTAGCCACGCTATTGCTACGAGATTCCTATATCTCGTAACAAACGATGCTAAAACATGCTAATCTCGTAAAAGAAAATAGTGCCATCATGTTACGATATATATACGAGTTGTATGTTACTCGCATCAGTAGCAATCACATTGCTACGAGATACCTATATATCGTAACACACGATGCAAAGAGGTGATAATCTCGTCTTTGCCATCATGTTACGATATATGTACATCGTAACATACATAATCACTTCAACAACGAGTCTAATTATTATCGTATCAAAATTAACCTTATGGCTGCTGACGCATGTGAGCATGGGATCAAGTCGAACTGAAATACGAGATATGAGCATTCCTTGGCAGCAACATCAACAACGTAACTCCTCTGTCCAGAAAAAACCTTAAACAACACAGAAGAAATTGGTTCAACCCTCATTGATCGGCCAGATTCAACTACCTTACTCAATCTCGTAGCAGCCCATGGAGTCGACTCCTTAGTTGAATCTCCAGCTAGAGTGTGGCGCTCGTAAAATCACTTCAGGAGCAACGTACGAACACTCTCCATAAGAGGACAAACAAGCAATTTTCTAGCCCATCGCAATCGAGCATTCAACACCTGGCATCTATTGAAAGTTTCATATTCATATCGTCGCACCGGACATTTCGAACGAGCCCATCTACAAGGATCCAAGTTCAATAATTTTTGATAAACATGAGGTTCCATGACCTTCAAATTCTTCATATGCTCATCAAAATCAACAATCTTGTAACTACTAGCAAAGACGGAAGACACAACATTCTTGATACTAAGGTGCTGATCGGACACAATCAATAAGTTATTCAGAGATCCAAATGATAGTTTAACACGCCGAAGGAACCAAGTCCATGAAGAATCGTTCTCTTTGTCCCCGATTCCAAAAGCTAAAGGAACAATCTGTTCATTATCGTCCTTTGTGACTGCAACAAACAACACGCCA
>JANLIY010000698.1:0-26264 GCA_029490685.1 Schizonepeta tenuifolia
CAGACCATGTGGGTGATGGATAGTGGATGCTCGAAACACATGACAAATCTAAAGGATTTGCTTGGGAGTTTCGTGGAGAAAGAAGGACCATCAGTTACCTTTGGTGACAACTCAAAAGGTCACACCAAAGGCTACGGTACCCTTGAAACCAATCACGTGTCAATTTCTAATGTTTCATATGTTGATGGATTGAAGCATAACTTGCTCTCCATCAGCCAATTCTGTGATAATGGTTTCTCTGTCAAGTTTAATGCACATGGATGCAGGGTTAAAAATGTCGGAACAAAGAAGGTCATATTGTTGGGAAATCGATCCCCAACCGGGAATGTCTACTATGCTGACTGGAATAGTAGTCCTCCTGACACCTGTCTATTATCAAAGAGCAGTTCAGATGTGAGCTGGCTGTGGCACAAAAGGCTCAACCATCTGAATTTCAAGACAATGAACCGACTCGCAAGACAGGAACATGCAAAAGGCATCCCTAACCGAGTGTTTTCAACAACACATATCTGCAGTGCATGTCAGTTGGGAAAGCTCGCTAGATCCTCCTTTCGGTTGAAAACAACTCCCTCAACCGACCGAGTATTACAGCTGATCCACATGGATCTCTTCGGGCCTATCACACCAAAGAGCATGAATGGTAAGAAATATACCCTTGTTGTTACTGATGATTTTTCTAGGTACACGTGGACCATTTTCATGCGTCACAAAAGTGAAACCCGAGATGAGCTACCCAAGTTAATGGATCGGATATCGAACCAACAAGAGATGAAAATCATTTCTATCCGATCAGATCGCGGGACCGAGTTTCTAAATGAAACCATCATCAAGTGGTATCCGAAGATCATATTGAGAAGAAGGATGTTTCCATGGAGAAAATTCCAACTGAGATTCAGAGAGCTGATATCTTCACCAAACCTCTAGCCGAAGCGCGGTTCAAAATGTTATGTGATCTACTTGGATTGTTGGATCCATCAGATGAGAAACCAGCTGAGGTGAAGAGATAGATATCCATCTGAGGGAGAAGCTCAGAGAAGGGGGAATCTCAGATGCGGATCGCATACCGAAGACATCAGACGTCAGCTGAACAGACGAACTCGAGTCAGCTGATGGTATGCTGCAACATTAGATCAGACGTCAGCTGAACAGATGAACTCGAGTCAGCTGATGGTATGCCGTAACATTGAAACACAACTGATTCCGACATCAGCTGGGAGGTATCACAGCTGATTCCGACATCAGCTGGCAGGTATCATTTATGGCTTAAGGTGTTTGAATATCCTCAGTCCAACCGCTTTCATGTGGTCCTGCATGTCTTTTTTAAGGAAGCTAGTTGGAAACGATCTCTCCATGATTGACTCCATCGTCCTAAGTGCATAGCCCCCTGATTTGAAGTTCTTTGTATTTCTAATTGTCATCGTGGCTTTGTCAATATGGGTGATGTTACAAGTTGGCTTACTAGTCAAATCTTCTCGAGCCCCGTAGAATCCACTCTAAGATAGAACCTGGAGCAACCATTGTGAGAGTGGCACTAACATGTCTCCCGACTCTTTCATATCTTGAGCATCAAACTTATGCGCCTTTGGATCATAAATTATCAAGTTGTGAGTCAGCACTTCTATCTCCAAAGCAGCCCATCCATAAAGCCCATGGTACACTGTTACAAGCTATTTAAACATAGAAAATTGAATAAATATTAACTATTTGAAATAAATAGTTACAGAACAATCTTGTAAGAAACATATTTTCTATAAGCAAAACTAGTATTTACCCGATCATATTGCCACCATTCTCTCTGATTATTCCAACCAGGAATTTCTCCATGCACATACTGAGCTAACTTGTACAAATGGAATACTGAAATACCTTCATCCTTATCTGGGTCAAACTGGCTCATGTTCTCATGACTATTGTAGTGATGCCACATCACATACATTTCTTTCTGTCCATTTCAAACATAACCAAAAATATACCAACATCTTAATTTTAATTAATCAACAAATCACATAAGGGTTTAAAAAATCAACTAACAAAAAATATAAAAAAGGCACTGACCATAAATCGAGGTGATATAATGCCCATTCGTGGATCAATTGCCTTCACCTTTGTATACTCTGGAAAGTTGTGCATGCAGGATAAATAAGCCTCGATGTGAGCCATCTTATGTTCATGTGTGTCATCTTCCACAACCTTGAACCACTTAGCATCAATAGCTGGAAGCCCTACATTCCTCCTACAAATATAGATATAAAAAAATTGTTACATTTATGCAACAAGAACAAATTAATAATCTGTTACATGATATATTATTTTAAGTAAGAAGTAATAATATTACGTTCCATTGTTGTCCTTGAAGATGAGATAGTCTCCTCCCCGTTTCTCATTCTCTATGTAAGGACTGCACAATGCCGATGCTTTTCTCCATGCCCTCACTATTGTCCAGTCTAATTTGGAAGGTCTCTGAGTTTCATCATCTAATACCTGTGGTGCATGCTTCTGTTTCTTCGCTGCAGTTACTGCTTTTTCACTTTAAATACCAGTAATGCCTTTCCATTTTCTCTTCATCTCTTCTTTCTTCTTATCAACTTCCAATTGTGTGATAGAGCGCACTATTGCAAGCCTCTTCAAGGAATTCGGGTGGCTCATCTCCAAACACGATGTTGCGTACTGGCGTTTTGAAGGACTCTTCGGGTGTATGCTAAATTTCACATATTGAAGAAAACTTCACCTTTTGTTATAAATCAAAAATGCTATAATAGTTTATTGAAATATTATCAGTCCCAAATCAGCATGTGCAAAAATTGAAATATTATATAATGGTAAATAGAGCATTCACAAAATTTTATATCCTTTTTTGAGGATGCACAAAAAAAATGGGTTGAACACCAAAGCTTTTGAGCACTCACAAAGTTTTCTATAATCAATTTATAAGTCACAAAAAAAAATGGTTACCTAAAAAATTCTTTTGAGCAGTCACAAATAATATAATCAATTTTTTTCAGAAACACAAAATTGTAAAAAAGTTTTGAGCAGCCACCCAAAATGTTAAACATTTGTTCTTATTTCACAAAAAAATATTGTTACAGCCAAATTCTTTTGAGCAGTAACACAAATTTTATGATGTTGTGTTGATTAAAATTAGATATGCTAAACCCTAAAAAATTATATACATTTTTTGTTATTTCACAAAAAAATTTGTTACAGCAAAAGTATTTTGAGCAGTCACAAAAAATGATTACAATTCGTAGTGATTTCTCAAAAAAAAAGTTACAATCAAAAATATTTTGAGCAGTCACAAAAAGTATTTTTTATAACCTTTTTAAAAGTCACAATAAAAAAATGGTTACATAAAAAATAGTTTTGAGCAGCCACAAATAATATAATCAATTTATTTCAGTAACATAAAATTGTAATGAAGTTTTGAGCAGTCATCAAAAATGTTAAACATTTGTTCTTATTTCACAAAAAATATTGTTACAAAAAATGTTTTGGAGCATTAACACAAATTTTATGATGTTGTGTTGATTGAAATTACATATGCTAAATCCTAAAAAAATAAATACATTTTTTGTTATTTCACAAAAAAAAAATTGTTACAACAAAAGTATTTTGAGCAGCCACAAAAAATGATAACACTTTAGTGTGATTTCACAAAAAAAAAAGTTACAGCCAAAAGTATTTTAAGCAGTCACAAAAAAAAGTCTTACATTTGTTGTCATTTCAGAAAAAATGTTGTTACAGCCAAAGAAATTTGAGCAGTATCAGAAAAAGTTTTGCATTTTTTGTCCATTAATTTTTTTTTCAGTTTTGGTATGAGTCACCTGAATTCGTGTTCAACTTATATTATATTTCAGCAGTCACAACAAATAGTAAAAATTGGTATGAGCATCTATTATTGTATATTATACATTAATCCCCAATAACAGATATCTACATTCAATATACCTAATTTGGTACCACCCCACAATCTATAACAATGTTCTGAACTACTCTTGCTAGCTCCATATCATTGTATTCATCCCCGACCAAATGCTTAGGCGATTCAGTTGTCAATGGTTGGTTTTCCTATGAATTAAATAATAACCATGAGATTCTATGTCAAAAGAGATTCTACATGTTCATTGACAATACCAGAGCATTCTTCAATCCATCATCTATTTTACTGATAACCCATTTTTTCACCAACAATTGGTTCAGGACTTGCAAGACTGACATTCTCCGTATCATGTAAAATTTGTCACAAACATCAATTTTTGCTTATTGTTATTTACTCAAAATAAAACAGCAAAATTTGATGGCGATTCTTCAACCCTATTCTCCTTCGACTTGTTTCTCTGTTTTTCCATTGTAAGTGCACATCAAGAGTAATTTTATAATATCACAATAAAATTTTATTTTTTCTATATTAGAAACTTGTAGTCTCTCTGTGTTGGCTCATCCGTTCTTCTTCCTCTTCCTCTAACGCTAAATTTGGACCATCCTTCAGTTCACTTACACCTTCCACAACTTTCTCAATTATGCCATGTGTTCCCGGTACAACCGTCTCCTGCAAAGAACAAAACAAGAATTTGTAACCACTTATTTTTTATATTTTTAAAATATAGCTTGTCACTTTCACCTCTTACCTCTACCATGCTTTTAGAACCCAGCTTCTTCAAACACAGTTACATCGGCAAACTTATTAACCATATCATCACTTATCAAGATTGATGTGATTAATTTTGTTGCCTCCTGCACACTGATGCAATTCCCAGAATCCATTGATGCTTCTTTACGTGGTTTTTTCACAGCCAAAGCTCTGTCATCCATTTCAGGATCTTCATTGTTAGAAGATCCTATTGCCGGAACAATCACATCGTATTTTGAAAAATGCATCTTAAAAGGCTCCCCTTCGGCTTCTAATGTTTCCCAAAAAATGGACTCGAGTTCATCATCAGATGGTTTCAAAGTCTCCTCAATCTTATTGTAAAGACAAAAGCAGTCAACAAACAAAATCAGTTTTCAAAAACTTGTCAAACAAATATTAACTTTTAATTTAACAAAATACTTACGCCATCTATCATTTCTATCAAATCTCCTAGGGCAGATGAATAATCATATCTCAACATCCTTTGAATACAATTGTTGTTCCTCAATCCAGATTCCTTCCCAACCTCAGGAAATGCACACATGATCCATCCCTTGTTGCCAAACAACAAAAACAAGAAAAAAAAGAATATAAGTCAGCAACAATATCATAATAAAACACCAAAACAAAACCAAACAAGATAAAATTTCACTAAAAAATACACCAAGAATGCAGTGATGAAGCCATTGAGATGATATGCTATGCTCTTCCTTTCCCCTCTCCTATTTGTCTTGATGGAATCGAGATTGTGTATAAGGTGTTGGTACGAAAAACTACCCCAAGGGAAATTCTCTCAAGCATCTTCATTCTCAACTAAAACCCAAATCCAATCATCTATCGTCTTTTTTTTGTACTCCGAGCAAAACGCTATACATGAACAGAATCTTTGCTGCTTTCAAGTATTCCTCCCCAATCTTGAATTTCGAAGCCTTGAAGTCATCATACAACCTCCCAAAGGTTGTTTTATTTGCCACATACCAATTTGCGTACATTCACTCATGACTGACGAACAATTTCTTCTTGTGAGGGTTGAACTCCGAGCCTCCAAATCGAAGACCAGTCACAAGTGCAAATTCCATCCTATGAAACTTCACTACCTTGCCCTTCACAAAAAAAGATAACTCGCGAGAAGTGTATGGTTGTTCTTTTTTCTTCACAATTTGATAAGTCATGAGCTCATGAACTGTGCTCATCGACTTCCCCATTTTGCCCGGAAAATCATAAAACTTACCAAAGCATGAAATCTCAAATTTAGTGAACAGGGACGCGTCGTTGTTGTTTAAAGTGGTTCGAATGCTACCTAGTATCTCCTCCTTGCAATGGTGGTTTACCTTGTAACTAACTCCCTGAAGAATTGGCCGCTTAAACCTCCACCCCTCCTACACAAATTATATAAAAAAATACTAAACCCATATTGATCCAATAATTTTATCATTGCTACATAAACAAAGTATATATTTTGACTTCACAAATACTGATTTCATTCAACTTCACAAATTGAACAATCTACCATATAATACCTACTTTTGTGCAGTCACTAAACGAAGACATCCTTCTTTGTGCAGTAAACAAAATATTTAACTTTTTTGAGCAGTCACAAAAAAAAATTGGTTAAATTCAACATGATAACTCTACATTTTTTGAGCAGTCACAAAAAAATATTTAAAATTTTATCAATTCACAAAAACAATTTTCAATTCGCTATCAAATTTGTTACAACACAACTACTTTCAGTAGCAACAAAACAGATCCTAAATATTTTATTCAATAACTAATTTTTTTTTTTACTTTTGGAGTAATGCATTGCCTAAAAAATAAAAAACATTTCTTGAGCACTAAAAAAAATTGTTAAGTCACAAAACCAAGTAATAGGTGGTAAGATTTTTTTTTTTTCATGAATAACCAATAAATTTGTACAGTTACTAAACAAATTAATAGTTCCTCAATAATTTGTTCAGTAACAAAATAAACAATTAAGCACTCAAAAAAAGTTGTTCACTAACAAAATAAACAATTAAACCAAGTAATAGTTGCTAACATTTTTTCAGTAACAAATATTTTTACACTATCATTTTCTTACCACTCACAAAAGTTATTTTCAGAGCAGTCACCATCTTCGCAACAGAATTATTCTAAAAAGAACTTTGTCCACCAACTGTAAATCACACAGACAATGATATCTTGCACACACGTTTTAGCAACTTTTTACAAAAAACTAAGATTAAAAATAGATCTAAATAAATAACGAGATTTCCACATATCATGGTGGACCACATTTGTGGGGCTTCACAAAAAGTAAACAAAAACTATAAAAACCTGACTGAAAGAAAAAATTCACAAATCTCACAGATCTTCATTCTCTTACAAATCTAAATCGAAGGCTACATCACTAACCGGTAGATTTGCCTCATTTTGTGTTTCATTCGCCATCAAAAAGGTACCTAGGATTTGATTACCATCGTCGTCGGAATTTATGCTATCGCCGGACATTTTCTGTTGTTCTAAAAGCAAAAAAAAAAAAAAAAACCTCCAAATCAGTAAGATGTAATGACATTCTAGGGTTTTTATCTGAAGAACAAAACTTGAATGTAAACAAAGGAATCAAAAATCTGACTCCAACAAAGTTGAAAAGAAACTGTAGTTTACCTGATTGAATCAACGGTCTTTAACAAACATAGGCTTCAATTTCAACAATCGACAAAGAAAACAAAGGCGAATGGGAAGAAAGTAGAGAGAGAAAGAAAAGATGTAGAAAGATTTTGAATTTGGAAGTAAACACAAAACGCGTGAATGTTTTGTTACTCCAAGGTGATTTAGGATAATTCTAGAGTAAGGGTAAAATTGTCAACAAGTGCAATATTTTTAAAATTTTATAAGGAGTGCTAAATTTTAAAAAAATTATAAGTGCTACTCTTAAAGTGTGAAATCACATGTTAATAATAACACAAAAACTTGTAAACGACCTTCCGCATGGGGTGCGGCGGAAACCCCATGCACAAGAGCGTGCACAACACGCTCGATTTAAAGCTTTCTAGTCGGCGCGTGGACCACACGCGCCACATAAGGTTCATCCACGCGCCTGAAAATATATATATTTTTTAAATTTTTAAGCAGGCACGCACACATGTGGAACATGCACCAATATATTATTTTTAAAATTTCCCTATGTCGAATAGGACACTTTTAATAAAACACTTCAAAATTGCCGATTCACTCTTTTGACTTTTTCTATTTTCAGTTTTTTATTTTTTTTCAAAACAAAATTAAATTTGTTTTATTAATCAATTCACTTAGAGTATAATAATGTCAATTAGAGTTTATTATTTCACTTTTTAAGGTTAATTAATTTTCAATTAGAATTTAAATAATTCAATCCCCATTATTAAATCCCAATTAAATTTAATTAATTCAAAATTAGGGTTTATTAATTATCAATTACGGTTTATTATTTCTAATTAGGGTATATTTTAATTTAATTTTTTAAAATTATATTTTAGTTTTTTTTAAATTGAAAAAAATTGGAAGGGTTGACCTACGTTGACCGGGTCGGGTCAATCTAGATCCGATCGCAGTGATCAAGTTACATAGGAGATCTCCTCGTTAGTAATATGTAAATTCAAATTTTTTAAAATGTGAAAGCGATAATAATATATGAACTCATTTTGCAAATGTAAAACGATACAAATGTTGGTACATGTGTTTTCATAGACAAAAATTGTAAACTTATGTAAAAAGCGCATGTATAATATGTGAATTCATATTTTATGTATATTTCAAAATTTGTACTGTAATTAATATTTTTATCTTTAAACATGCTATAATCCTACAATTCTCATTAAATATGAGAAATTTTGAAATAGCCAATATTGGCATTAAAACATAAATTTTGGCTCACCCTTTTAATAATTATAAATTATAGCCTTCCTTTGCAATTTGAGACAAAAAAAAAAACCCTTAATGAAGGGGCGGACAGGTCGGGTCAGGACGCGAGCGGGTTAGGTCAGTTTGTGGGCGGGTATCAGGTTCTGGGACTATTGGTACATTTGATATATTTTGTACAAATTTAGCCTTATTAGTGTCAACTATTTCAAATTTGGTACAATTAGGACGAATGATCTAATTAGTTTTAATTGTACCAAATTATGGATGTGGTACAATTGGGACATATGATACTTGACCGGTGGATCTGAAGTTCCCCCTTGATTTGAGATGGGATCTTTAGCTTCATCTTCAGAAGAGTAAACTTCTCCTTTTTCAGTTGACCAAATGAGCGGCTCTGCCAAGTTCTTCCGTAGTTGGACTTGGGATCTTATCTGAGCAGGCTACACAGTCAAACTTCCTTCAACTGCCTGCAGTTTAGCCTGTTCCCTGCACTCAAAAGTAGATTCATCAAAACTAACATGAGGTGTTATTTCCACAACTTTGGAGCTATTGTTAAAGACTCTATAAGCCTAATCTTTGCAGCATATCCCAAGAATATGCCTTTGACACCTTTGGGCTCGAAAGTTTTCAATTGTGCTTTTCCATTATGAATATAACACTTAGAATCGAAAACACAAAAATGAGATAGATTGGGATTCATGTATCTCCATAGTTTGTTTGGAGTCATCCCTTATGTCTTCATCAGGAGGGAGCGAATCTGTGAGTAGCACGCTGTGTTGACTGCCTTAGCCCTAAATCTTTTCGGCATAGCTGAGTTTGTCACCATGGATGTTGCAGCATCCTTCAGTGTTCGATTCCTTCTCTCAGCTACTCCGTTATGTTGTGGAGTCCTTGCTACTGCGGTCTGGTGAGTTATGTCATTCTTTTCGCAATACTCAATGATGGTCTCATTAAGGAACTCAGTTCCGCGATCAGATCTGATGGATACAATAGATTTGCCTTGTTAGTTCACTAGTGTGTCCATCAGCTTTGACAACCACTGTCCATGAAGATCTCACATGTGTAGCTCGAGTAGTCATCAGTAACTATAAGAGTATATTCATTCCCACTCAAACTCTTGGGGGTGACCGAACCGAAGAGATCCATATGAATCAGTTGCAGGATGGCGTTAACTTGAGACGAAATGATGCTCTAGCCAACTTTCCTAGTTGACATGCACTGTATATATGCGTCACTAAACTTCAAGTCTGGTATTCTATCTGCGTGTTGTTGGCGAGCTAATTTGTTCGTGGTTTTGAAGTTGAGGTGGTTGAGCCTTCTGTGCCACAGCCAGCTTCTCGCAGAGCTGCTCTTGGACACTAGGCATGTATCTGATAGACTACTCGACCACACTGTGTAGTGTACACCACCTGATGAAGATTGTTTACCCAATAGAAGAATTTTCTTAGTCTTTACGTCTTTCACCCTGCATCCCCGTGCATCAAACTTCACAGAAAAATCATTATCGCGGAATTGGCCTATGGAGAGCAAGTTATGCTTCAATCCATCGACCAAAGAAACATTTTAATAGTCACTGACTCAGTTTTGAATGTACCCATTCATTTGGATTTGCCCTGGGAGTTGTCACCAAAAGTCACAATTGATCCTTTTCGAAACTTAAAGTCTTTAAGAAGACTTTTATGGTGCGGCATATGCTTGCAGCATCTGCTGTCCATGACCCATACTGACTTTGCAGCTCTTTTTTCTCAGTTCATCCTGTTCCTGTAAATTATAAGACTAACTTTAGGTACTCACACTAGATGAGTCTTGGTTGGTTAGTGACTTGAGTTTCCTTGTAGACTCGAACTATGCTATCAGTTCGAATCATTTCCCTTCTTCATCCACGTAGACTGCTGACTGAATAGGCGTGGGAGCACGAGCAGTCCAATTCTGGATATCCTTGTCTCTGAGGAGCTAGGTTTCGACATGACTGACTTGGTTGATTTCTCCGTGGTGATAACTGTCTGGGAGGGGACCCAAACTGTCTAGCTCTTGGTGCATATCCGTACTGTGGATAACCCGAACCATGATACTCATCACTGAAGTTTCCATGACCTTGATATGTCTGCTGGTATCGGTGCTGAACTAGGTATGTCTGATGATAGAAGTTAGGATTGTCCCAGTTCTGATGCCTTTGATGCTGATGCTGATGTTGAGCTTTGTCATTGGGCCTGCGCCTGGGCTGATTCTGCCTTGGCTGCAAAAGTCATTCATGTCCGTTCCCCCTCGCTCTGCGACCTCTGGGTCTGGACTTCCTTGTTGACTTCTCAGCATTTCTTGAAGTACCAACTTCATCAGTCTTAGGTTCATCTTCAAGAACCTTTTTGCCCTTGTCATTCACAGGAGTCTCAACAGTCTGAGGGACGACCGAAGGCTCTTGAACTGTGACATCAACTGAGTGTGGTTAGACTTGAGGTGTCTCAGTCGGGGCTGACTAGCTTTGACGAACTATCCTGGCTTCGATCCAGTGTCCGTCTCTAGGTTGTAACCAAGACCTTCTACGCGGTTGGGAGATCTCTGGTTGTTGATCATGCCCTCTAGAGCTGCGCTCGAGGCATGAAGGGACACGATCTTCTCAATTTCGTACTTTAGCTCCATTTGTAACTGAGAGATGTATTCAGCATGTGTCTTTGTCATGTTGGTTAGATTTATGACCTGGCGGTTCGTCGACTGAGCAATTTCTTCATGGAGCTTCTTATTTTCCTCAATGAGCTTCTATATCTCTTGATCCTTCATGATCAGTTCATTGCTCATTACGTCGAACTCTACCTCGAGTGCGCTGCACTGAGTGGCTTGAGCATCACACATTCTGCTCAGCTGTTATATCTCATCCCATGACGGATTTATGTCCTCGTCAAATTCTCCTACACATTGGTTAGAAACAGGGATAACACGAGATGGATAGAGAGAAGAATTTACCTCACCAGTAGACTCTTCTGGCAGTGCCATGAGACACTTGTCATAGCCTCCGAAACTTGCTAAAGAGTTAGCTTCCTCTCCTTTGGAGTCTGTGAACACGTCAGTGTCATCGACTTCTTTCTTTACGAACATTACCTTGGTCTTCTCCTTGGCCTTTTCTCGGAGGGCATCTCAACTGCTCTTGAAAAGATCAGGACAATCAATCTTGAAATGTCCTGGCTTCCCGCATTCAAAGCATCCATCGCTTTGATTCTTTGAGGAGGTTTCAGTAGAGCTCCGCATGTTCTTGTTCACCCTTCTGTATCTTTCGAGCTTGAAGTTCATCTCTTCAAGCTACTTGGTCATTTCTTTGACCTTTTTCTGAAGTTCGGACCTGCTCGGTCATCCCTAGCTGATGAGTCAGCGGACCGGGAGGGTTTGGCGAACTTTGATCTTCCTGAGTCAGCTCGAAGCGCCACTGGCTTGGTCAATGAGCTTTGCTTAGTCTGTTCTGGCATCTGAAGCTTGACTTGCTTCAGTTGGAGGATATCATACTCATTTGCCTTGAGCATGGAGAACAGCTTCTCAGTCTTCATCGAACTGAGGTCACTCTGGTTCTGATGGACAACTCTGTAGACTGCTCAATCTTCGCTTAACGCTGAGAGAACTTTCAAATTCATCTCGCGCTGAGAGAATTTTCCTTTCGTAATACTCTAGATGTTCATAATGATCTCTGTGAATCTCAACTCCATTTTGTCGATGGACTCATTAGCGAGTTGAGCGAAGTTCTCGTACTTATGACAAGCTAAGGTGAACTTGTTCTCCTTAATCTCATAAGATCCTTCACAGAGAGAAGCTAAGGCTTCCCACATCTCCTTGGCGGTATTGCAAGAGATGATCTTTGGCAGGTAGGCTTTGCCGACGGTGGGTGAGATGACACTCTTTGCAATGTCATTGAGCTGAGCTATGTCTTTCTCTTCCTTGGTGTATCCCCCAGGATCCTTCAACTCTAACTTCGTGGTGACAGTTCCACCTCCGGGAGCGGTGGAGGGAACTGTGACTGACTGAGTCATACGGATGGGATCGTTCTCAATGGTCTGGCGGTAAGCGCCATCTTCAATCGAAACTTCCACGTGGAGTAGTCATCCACGGTGAACTCCGGTTAGCTTCCTTGAAACGTCAGGTTCATATTTCTTGTACATGTACAACAGAGAACTGATGCAACAAAGATGCAACAGAATGCACTGAGGAGGTTTTCAAAGATCTGTTCAGTTGACCACTGAAAAATCTCGACTTACACCTCATGAACTAGACTCAGCAGTCTTTTGAACCACAGCTCTGATACCACTTGATGGTCTCGAAAATGAGTAACTAATGTATGGGGAGGGGAGAGAATACACCAGTAGGAATTTTTAAACTTAAAAACCTTATCTCTTTTTGAACTGCGACCTCGGTTGGCTCAACAACTGAAAAGGTTAGTCGGAGTAGATCACACAATTAGGTGCACAACTGACTTCTTTAACTGATGGTCAGCTGTGTAATCCCGATTGAGGTTTTAAGAGAGTTTTGCTATGCAAAAGTTGGTGGAATTTAAACTCATTACTGAAACTGAAATCCTTTGAGGGGAAGGTCAAGTTCCCAAACAGTTAGTGCAGTTTTACAAAACTATTTATGCAGTGTGAGTTGGTTAGTTAACTGAAAATAAATATTTGAAATAAAGAACATAGTATTTTTACATGGTTCAGAGATTGACCTCCTAGGTCCACGACTTCCTTTTTAGGGAAGTAATCAACTAGATAAACTTACGCGTACTTATCAAACATTCCGTTTGGTTTACGGGTACCAAACAACCTAACCAGTTCGATTATGGGTTCAAACAAGACCTTACAACACTTTTGTGGGAAAGTGTACAACTTAATCTTAGATTGCGGGTTCTAAAGAACCTAGAGCTCTTTCAGTACGGGTTCAAAGAAAGACCTAAAGGGTAGGGTTGGGTTTTTCCAACTATGAAGCCTTCTACACTAAGAACAGTGGAGGCTTCTTTCTAAGGCTTAAAGATTCAATCTGCAAGAGAGAATCTGTTTAGAACTATGCAAGAAACTAAGATTCTAGATTCAATCAAAGAATAACAATTCTGAGAGACTAAAGGGAAGAGGAGGAGGATGAATGGGCTCTCTACTTCTACTGGTTCTTCAGCTCACTTGCTCTTGCTTGACGAGAGAGATTATGCTTTAATTCTTTTTCTCCTTTGCGTGTGTATGCTCTCTTACTCTCGCATTGTGGAGACCTCTATTTATAGAGAGGGAGGTAAACTAGCCGTTGGAAGGAGCCATTTGACCTCTGCCAAAAGGTATGGCACTCCACTGCAAACTTTCCTAAAATGGTAATTGCAACCATCGCTTTTTGTGCGTCTCCGTGGTCGGTCCATTTATGAAAAATTGTAGGTTGTCTTGTACTTTCGAGTAGATTTGAATTTGAAATTCAACTCTTCTTCTTTCACCGTCTTCAAAGTCTTCTTCTTGGTTTTGCGAAGTCTAACTTCGACATAACTGCTCGACATGCATGAGCTGCATGGTTCAGTCACGGAGTCAGTCGAGTTGTGGTCCGACTGACCAACTTCCTTCTCAGTCTGGCTGACTCCTTCTGCTTGAACCTGTAAAGGTAAAATTCCCACGCTAAAACAGTAAGCTTTAGCTAAGTTCAGACTGATAGCTCTACTCGGTTGGGGTCAATTGGGTTTTGGGATAAATAAAAACTTTTACTAATTTTTCCAACAGTTACATTCACTTCTACCACCTCTTTGCCGCTGTCATGCCTCCATCGCCACTATCATGCCGCTGCCACCGTTGCCAGTAGTCACAAAAAAAAATTGTGACTCACCAAAAAAAAAAACATACCGCCACAACTTTTCTGCCGCGCTGCTGGCGGTGGTTACAAAAAAAATATTGTAACTCACCTAAAAAAAATCCACCACCACTTTGTTGCCACCGTTGTCGCCGGTGGTCACAAAAAAAATTGTTACGCACAAAAAAAAGAACATTCCACCACCACTTTTCTGTCGTCGTCGTCACCGGTTGTCACAAAAAAAAATTGTGACTCACAAAAAAAATAAAAATCTGCCACCACTTTTCTGCCATCACCGTCGCCGGCGATCACAAAAAAAAATTGTGACTCACCAAAAAATAAAAAAAAATCCGCCACCACTTTTCTGCCACCGTCGCTGCCGTGGCGGCGCCGCCGCCAATGGTCACAAAAAAAAAAACAAATCCGTCACCACTTTTCTACAGCCGCTGCCATCGTGCCACAACTGCCATCGCTGGTGGTCACAAAAATAAAAAAAATTCGTGACTCACAAAAAAAATTGTTCCACCACTTTCCGTCGCCGCCATCACCGGTGGTCACAACATTTTTTTTTCTGACTGACCAAATAAAAAAATTGTGAACTCACCAAAAAGAAAAAAAAATCCACCAACACATTCCTATCTTCGTCGCCGGTGGTCACAAAAGAAAATTTGTGACTCACCAAAATAGAAACAATGTACTTAAATTTGTCCACAAAATGGAATCCACTTTTGTTACTTAAGTTTGTCCACGAAATGGTTGTAACTTTTACTACTCCACTCCACGAAATGGTTGTCACTTTTACTACTCCACTCATATTTATTGTGGGATCCCTTACTCCACTCACAACAATATTCACTATAATTCGCTACTACCTACCATTTTCTTAAAACATGTGTCGTCCACAAAGTGACAACCATTTCCTGGACGGAGGGAGTAAAAATTTGTAAACTCACCAAAAAAAAAAACTCCCTCCCTCCAAATTTAGTCTCCATTTGGGTGCTGGCACGCAGTTTAAGGAATGCTGATAAAGTGTAGTTGGTGGAAGAAAAAAGACTTTGAGGGGTAATGAGATAGTGTGCAATTAGTTTCTTAATTTTTTATTAACAAAAGAAAAAAAGAGAGAGAAAGAGAGAAGGGTTGTGTGTATGCCTTAGCTACATTGTGAATTTTATTCATGCATAAATTGAAAATAATTTTATCTTTGTGTGTGGTTGCAATATTTATTTTACGCGTTATTTATTTTATGTATTGCATCAATAATTTTTTGATTCGTTATATTTGTGAAAGTCGAATTAATGGGAAAAGTTGCATTCATTTTGTTTTCCATTCGTTGTTTTCCATTTTCATTTTCAATCTGTTGTTTTTTTTTTTTTAGTAAGGGGAGCAGTCCAAGTTCGAGCTCTCCATTTGTTGCCTTAGTGTTGTTGCCTTATTATTTTCTATGCATGCATGCATGCATGCATTCTTGTTTTCAGTGTTGTTTTGAGTGTGTAACTTCTTTTTTTTGTATCGTGCTTGCCTTAGTTACAGATTTTTTTTTCTTTATTGAGTAAGTGTGAAAACTTAGCAAGAAATTTAACAAGGAATGAAAAGAAATGAAAGCAAACAAGAAATTAAAACTTGAAATGAGCACACACATGGTAGTAGAGAAATGAGAGGAAAAACTGATCAAAATTGGAGCCAAAACTGAAATTTCATTGAAGTAATAAGTGTAAAAGTACATTGATTTGATCCTTGATTTGATCCAAAATAAAGGAGGAAAATTTGAACCTCACCTAACCCAACTAAACTTCAATAAATAGAAGAGGAGCAGTCAACATTCAATGAAATTTTAACCACCAAAAACTACAAAAAGAAAAAAGCTGCAGAGATGGTAGAAGCAAGAACTACTCATGAGTTCACCTCCGAGCAGCTAAACTCCATTGCCCAGTGGCTTCTCCACCAACAGCAGCAGAGGAAAACTTCATTATGGAGCCAAGAAAGCAGCTGCAGAGGAGTTCCATTGTAGTTTGAAGACTACCTGGTCCATCTTGGTCCAAGGCCACAACTCAACTTCAACAGGGCATTCCTATAAATCTCCAAAGCAAGAAAATAGGGTCAGTGCACAAGAAATGGAAGCCATATGATGCAGAAAAGACCAAAAACTTGTCAGTTCTTCATAGGACATCATTCAGGATTATGGCAGAACATTTAGATGTTAGTAAGAGCCAGTGTCATCTCCGGTACAAAGATGAAGACTTGAAGGCTCACATTAATGCAGTAAAGCCATTTCTCATCCCAGAAAATATGTTATGCAGATTGAATTGGAGCATCAGTCACCTAGGAAACATCATTCATGGTGGGAAGATAAAGTTTCAGTAGATGCAGAATATAGTTCACATCTATGAAGCATGGATACGAATACGAATACGATACGATACGAAAATACGTTATTTTTCAAAAAATTAAGATACGAATACGTTATAAATACGTTTATATTTATTTATAATATTTTATATTTTAATAATAATAATATTATGAAACTCATACTAATAAACTCATATAAACAATCTATTGTGTGAGAATCCTTTGAAATTGTGTAAACAATATGGCCTTGTTGAGCGGCCGGCGACGACGACAAATAGTTTGAGGCGGCGATGCGTGGACAGAGTGAGGTACCGTGTATTGTGTGGGAATCCTTTGAAATTGTGTAAAATATCATGATCTATATCCATTTCCAATTAGATACGTATTTGATTTCTAATAAAAGTATTTTAATTATTTTTCTTTTGGTATTTATTTTTTTAAAAATAATTAATTAAATTAAATTAAAAAATACGTTTTAAATACGTATTTGGACCGTATTTTTTTCGTATTCGTATTAAATACATTTTTTTATGAATACGCCAGCCCTTGGAGCGTATCTATGCTACCTAGGTTCACATAGATGAGAAATAGTTTTATCTCACCAAACCAAAGGACAGATACTACCTTGCCAAGGGTGAGAAAAAACCACATAGGCAACTTCAGTCAAAGTCTCATATCTTAAAGATGATGTTCAGTTGTGTCATAGCTAGGCCAATCATAGATAAAGAGGGAAATGTGATCTTTGATAGAAAACTGGGAATATTTCCATTTATCACAGAAGAGCCTGCTCAAAGGAATTCAAAGAACAGAGCTAAAGGCACAATGGAGCTCAAACAAATGCAGTCAGTTACAAGAGAAGTAGCCAAACAACAACTACTCACTGAGGTAACCAATGCAATCAATTCATCAAGTATAGTATCTGTATTCTTATCATAGATATACAAAGAAAGATGCATCAGCAGGGCATAGCATTATTTGCACAATCATGAATCAAGTATAGTATATGTATTCATAATATTTAAACAACATACAGCTCATTCATAGCATCATGCATACTTCTCATGAATTGAACATACAGATAGTACCAGCAATTAAAAGCAACTGGCCAGAATGTCTAGGCAAAGAAATATAGATACAGCAAGATAATGTCAAACCACACATTAAGGACAGTGATCCAGACTTTCAAGCTATTGCACACATAGATGGATTCCACATCCATCTGATAAACCAACCAGCAAACAGTCTAGACACCAACATATATGACTTAGGGTTTTTTAGGAACATACAGTCACTAAAATAAGAAAGGTGCATCAAATGTCAATGAGTTGCTCAGAAATGTCAAGGAAGCCTATGCAGATTACCCATCCTGGAAGATTAACAAAATTTTCCTACAAGTGCAAATGTGCTATGCAGAAATCATGAAAGTGAAGAGAAGTAATGACTACACTATGCCACAAACCAGCAAATAAGAGCATCACCAGCCACAACCCAACAATAAAAGGCATCACCAGCCATCACCAACCAGCAATAAACGAGTAGAGTATTAAGAAAGAAATAACCTGAGTTTCCGAATTAGAGTCAGATTCATAATCATACTTGTCATGAAGGCAGTAGAGCTAATATGGTCCAAACTCGTGGGAATGGACTGTTTTTGCTCAGATTCAACTACAACAAAGAGATTACCCTCATATTCACCCAACGCAACGGTAGGCTCCTCCGATTCAATGGGGAGCACAGATTCCCGCACAGGGGCAACGACAGGCTTCTTCGCTTCAACGGGGAACACATATTCCAACACCACCACCTCATACCAATGCATCTCCGGATCTTCGCTAATTAGAGAGAGCTCCCAACCTGGTGGAATCCACAGATCCTCGAGGAAATCCAGCGAATCGGAAGGGGGAGGTGGTACCCACAAGGGGGAGGGAGGGAGTGGTATCCACGAATCGAAGGGAAGGGTTGGTCTCCACCTGGTGGCACCCTGAAATCCTTCATCGACGCTAGGGTTTCAGAGATGGTGAATCTGTATTCAGAGAAACGCCATCGCAGCAGGGAGAGAGAGTGAGAGTAATCTAGGATTGCAGAGATAGAGATCGAAAAGAGAAGATTTGTGAGGAGAAATAGAGAGATTGGTGAGAGTAGCGGAAGGGAAGCGCCGTCGCGGCGGAGAGAGAGTGAGAGTAGATCTAGGATTGCAGAAAAGAGATTGAGATGCTTCGAGAGAAATGAGAGAGAGAGAGAGAGAGAGAGGTCGATTGGGCAGAAATGAAAGAGAGAATTAGGTTGGATTGAGTTGTTGGGTTGGGTTAATTAGATTGGGTAATTAGGAAAATATAATTGGGTTAGTTAATTTATTAATTAAAATGGTAATGAGCTAACTGTGGCAAAGGATAGTAATAAAGCAAAAATAATAAAGGTATGTGGGTCAAATTGTCAAAACGGGTAGAGTAAGTTTGGACACTTTTTTGAGGGTAAGTAGATAGAGTAAATTTGGACGGAGGGAGTATGCGAACTCACTAAAAACTAAAAAAAATAATGAATTCACAAAATATTATTTGTACCAACAATCATCCTCATTTCTCCTATAAAAAGTAAAACAACATTTCATCGGCACAATTACATAGTTATGTGACTTCACAAATAGAAAATCAAGACTAGTATACATAGTTTTTTTTAATTCACTGAAACTGAAAAATTTGTGAACTTACAAAAAATAGAATAGAAAATTTTGTGAAATCACCAAACATTTGTGAACTCACGAAAAATGGAAGAAAAATTACAGATCTCAAACTCACCGGAAATAATGAAGAAAAATTCGACATACTGCATTTGTGAACTCGGTACTGCATTTCTTCATCGTTTTCTTTTATTCCGATTTATGATCTATCGAAACAAAATTCGGATCACTTAATGCTCGCCCATTAATTTTCCTTTTCCACTTGTTCAATTAATGGGGAAGTTGAATTGAACCAAATCAGAATGATATGAATCAGGAGGGAGGATTTGCAGTTTGCTATTGCTCTGTTCTCGGCATTCGCAAGGACGCCTCCTTCTCCGACATTCGCTCGCCTACCGCAAGCTCACCCTCGTGATTCCTCGATTATTAGGATCCTCTCTCTCTCTTTAGAAATGGCATCCGCACCAGTGGGCGAAGAATCCATCCGCCGCAGGAGAAGCAAAGCGCCACTTCCAAAAAATACAAGAAGCATATGCAGTAACATTAGTTACACACTCAATCACGCATAGGATTTCCAAAATTGTCGAATTTGATGAGAATAAAGGATGAGAGGGTAGGAGATAGAAGGGCAGAGGAAGTTGAGAGAGATAGGAAAGAGGAGTAGAAGTAGGGGTAACAAAAAGAAAGAGTCTAAAATAGGAAATAGAAAGATAAAGTAGGTGAAATGCTAGATTTTAAAGAATTTAAAACAAGTGCTAAAATTATAAAAAAACTATACACTATGTGCTTTTGGGGAATTTTCTCATTATACAAATACTAAAAGCAAACGAATACTGCGAGCACGCTTCCAATGAGAATGTCACTAATCTTGCCGGAGGTATATGGAATTACAATTTACAAACAAAAAGATAGAATTAAGCAAATTCCACGTCATCATCGTTTAGCATCTCTTTTCCCATCTCCACATTCCAATAGGGATGATGGTTGAATAGAACTTAAAAAGAAAATGTTAAAGAGTTTTCACATTAGTTGAAGAGTGCAGTAAAAAAGCCTCTCAATGTTGAATTACAGAAGAACTAGAGAAAGCTAAGAGCAGAAAAGGCTATTTTCATTCATTCAACGTGAATATGAGATACAAAGAGGATCCTATTTATAGCTAAGCTACGAGATGCTGACTCAGCTTATATCTTGGGGTGAGCAAAACGTAAACCGGACCGAAAAATCCAACCGAACTGGTGAGTTTTGGTCGGTTCGAACCGAAAACCGATCACGTGTCGGTCGGTTTTTAAACCGAAGAATGGGCGGTCGGTTGGCGGTTTACATAATTCCATTCGGTCGGACGCCGAACCGACCGAACCCCTATTATGTGAGTGTAACCCTAATTTATTTTCCTACCCACACCCGCCGCTCCTCCTTCATTTCTGATTTTTCTGTTTTAGTAATCAGTTTGACTCTCTCGCTCTCTCTCGCCTCTCGTCTTTCCCCACTCCGGCAGTCCCCATCGCTGCCGGTCCGCTGCTCCCCCCATCCGCCGCTCCATCTCTCCGCCTCGGCTCCTCCCCTGTCCTCATCGCCACTCAAAATCTCTCCTCTCTCAACTCTCATTCTCTCCCATCACCGCCGCTCGCTCAGCCACCGCCTCTGCCTGGTCAGCCACCACCTCGGCGCCTCCGCCTGCAGCTCTGCCTGGTCTGCCTCCCCTCCGCCTGGTCCGCCTCCGTCTCCGCAACTCCGCCTAGTCCGCCTCCTCGTAGTAATGTTCTTCATTTTTATATAGTTTGTTGTCGATATCTCTAATTAAGGCTTTTATGTGAATGCGAGTTGGATATAAGATTTTACTAGTATGAGTTATAGATCTAACCAATTTCTAAACGCTGGAGTAGATCCTAAAGAGATACCGCTCCCTCATGAATTTATCTTGAATCGGAATCTTTTGGCTCAACTTTATCCAAGTTTTGCCGAGGGAGCAACTCCATTTTTCACCTTGAATTGGTCAAAATATGCGGAATTTCTTACTTTTCGTGGAGGATTAGATCCAGTAACTGGAGGTCTATGGTTGACCGATATTGCACATCATCATTTAGCGATTGCTATTCTGTTCCTGATAGCGGGTCACATGTATAGAACCAACTGGGGTATTGGTCACGGGCTAAAAGATATTTTAGAAGCTCATAAAGGTCCATTTACAGGTCAGGGCCATAAAGGCCTATAAATGAGATCCATGGCATGCTCAATTATCTCTTAACCTAGCCATGTTAGGCTCTTTAACCATTGTTGTAGCTCACCATATGTATTCCATGCCCCCTTATCCATATCTAGCTACTGACTATGGTACACAACTGTCATTGTTCACACATCACATGTGGATTGGTGGATTTCTCATAGTCGGTGCTGCTGCGCATGCAGCCATTTTTATGGTAAGAGACTATGATCCAACTACTCGATACAATGATCTATTAGATCGTGTCCTTAGACATCATGATGCAATAATATCCCATCTGAACTGGGCATGTATATTTTTGGGCTTTCACAGTTTTGGTTAAATTGGTTGTTAATCTTCATTATATTCACTTAATTTGTTGTCTTCATTATTATCGTATATCTTTTTGATGATAATTAGTCATGAATTTAGCTAAGGGTGATGAATGATAGTATGTGTGTATAACTCTAAAAATACGTACATGGCTACTCTTTCAAGAAAAAATTCCCTTTCTACTGTATACAAAGTTGAATCGTAATTCTGACCATGAAAATAACAAGTTTAATTAGCTTATTTGAAAACTATAACGGGAAGAAAATACTCTTTGCTTACCAATTTAAAACACGTACACACACTGCTTCCAACATTTGTCTCTAAATATTATGTGTGGCAGATTATTGGAGACTACAAATCCAAGCTAAATTAAGGATGAAGGGGTTGAAGTTCGAAGACATCTACTAAAACTTCTTTTGTTATTTGTTTTGAAGGAACATGATGTACTAAAACTTGTATATTTGTTTTTGGTTTGGACTTTGAAGTTTGGAATTGGAATGTTGTGTGTTTTTATTGGATATTGTATTGGATGTTTCATGTTTGTGTGTTTTTATTGAATTGAAATGTGTTGGACAGCAGGTTTTTACTTTTTTATTGGAGTAAAATGGGTTGGATAGCAGATTTTTAAGGGAAAATAAGTTGTTGTGTTTTTAACTTTCGGTTTTGGCCGAAATCGACCGAAACCGATCGGGTCCGATCGGTTCGGTTGATTAGGCTGATTTCGGTTCGGTTGGTCGGTTTGGGTGTTTTGGTTCGGTCGTTTCGGTTGAACCGACCGACCGATGCTCACCCAGTTAGTTATATCTACTAATACTACTAACACCATTACACAAATAAGAAATAATGACTTCTAACTAAAGGTAGAACCCATGCACATGACGTGCACCACTGCTCATTCCTTCTACTTAGGGGTGTCAATTGGTGGGTAAAACTCGGACCAGAACCACTAATTTTTTTCTGATTCTAAACCCGGACCGGACCGTTACTTATCAGATCCGGACCGAACCCGGACCGTAAAGTGATAAAATGAAATGGTCCGGGTCGGTCAAATACCCATGGGTAATCTCAGAAACTGTAGTTGCCTCTTTCATTAATTTTGCTGTTCAAAATGCAAAATGCATGTTTTACTGTCTTTGTGCGTGTTTGGTGTTTCTGTGCTGCGCGTATGTGTGTTTTGTGAGTGAGGTGTGTGTTTTTTTATGTGTGCGTGTGTGTGCGTCTATGTGTGAGTGTGTGTTTTAGTGTATGTATGTATGTATGCGTGTGTGAAACTGTGTTCATGTGTGTTTTTTGTGTGTGTGAATGTATGTATGTGCATGTGTGTGCATTTTTGTTTATTGACAATGAGTGTTTGTGTGTTTTATGTGTGTGTGCGTGTTCTCTGTGTGAGTGTGTTTGTGTGTGTTTTAGTGTGTGCACTGTGTGTGTTTTGTTTATTTGTATATATACGTGTATAATGTGTGTGTTTTATGTGTGTGCGCGTGCCTTTCTCTACAAGGAGTGTGTTTGTGTGTGTTTTAGTGTGTGCACTGTGTGTGTTTGTTGTATGTGAGTGTGTGTGTGTATGTATGTGTGAGTGTGTGCGTGTGTTGCTGTGTATCAGTGTATGTGTGTGTATTGTTGATTTTTTTTTTATTATTCATTGTTTAGTTGGTAATAGTTTTTTGGTTGTAAACTGAAATAGTACTAGTATTACTAGTATTACAGATATTTTGTATTTTGGTTTATTTGTTGAATATTTTTTGAATTTGAATGGAAAAAAAAAAATCAGATTGGATTTGGATCATAATCGGATCCAGCGGGTCGATTTGGATTACACTTATCTGATTTCGGGTCTAACCTGTTGGTCCAGTTCCAAGAATAACATATAAAAGAATTGACAAATTAAAAAAAAACGATCGGTTCTGGACCAGAACCAGATCCAACGGGTCGATTTGGGTTACACTTGTCCGATTTCGGGTCCAACCGGTTATTCCAGTTCGAAGAATAACATATAAGAATTGACAAACTAGTAAGATTTAAAAAAAAAAAAAAAATAGGTCGGGTTTGGACCAGAACCGGATCCAGCGGGTCAGTTTGGGTTAGACTTGTTCGATTCCGGGTAGAATCGGTTGGTCCGATTCCAAGAATAATAATAAATATATATATATATATATATATATATATAAAATAAAATTTAAAAAAAAATAAAAAAAGTGGAGCGGTTCTGGAACCGGAACCGGATCCAACGGTCTGGTCCGAATTTACATGGTGCGGTCCGGGTCCTAACGGTTCCAGAACTGGAACCAGAACCAGAACCGAATTTTTATAAGACAATGGATTGTTACAGGTTCCGATCCGGTCCGGGTAAAGCCCACCCGTTGACAAGCCTACTTCTACTCATAATACTCAGCATCAAACATCAAACATAATCATGATAATATAAAAGTAGCAAGAAATTAAGCATTACCTCTAAATCTTTAACTCATTATATCAGTCTATGGAGGGCAGCAGCAGATATAAACAAAAGGATTGTTGTAAAAGTTCTTGCCTTCCATACACTGAAAGCAGAAGATATAACATGCGACCCAACACCATAAACATTCCCCGTCGCTTCGTCTCTCACTCTCATGCTTGATGAACCTGCAGTTTTTATCCCAAAATACCATATTTGTTTCATTTCACAAACATTTAGAGATCTGATAAAATATCAAAATCATGTGATTCATGATAATATTAACTGGAAATCTGAATAGGAAATTGCATACCAACTAGAAATGCAAGCACAAATTGAGAAATATTGCTAATTAGAAGCATTAAACTTTAAAGTATACTCACAGTTATATTCTGTCCATCCAATGGTCTGATTTTCCAGGTCATACAGAACAAGCTTGTCTGATAATACTATATCTGCAAATTAAAATAAAACCAAAAATTTAAATGATTGCACAGACATCTTTATTATCATTAACTACTAGTTCTATTCTTTTTTTTTAATCAATTGATGATTTAATTAAAAATGATGCTGGCTTTTGTAGAACCATGTAATGTGCAGAACTTTCTGTAAAAGAGTAGGCATGAAAATACCTCCCAACAAAGTTATCCCCCTTTCATCATTTGGCAGCATGCTACTATTTTGCCAGCCTATACAATATTCGTTATCCTGCAAAATTACAGTTACACCATATATTCATTACTTGGATGTTGGGATATTCTACCAAGACAAGCAAGAGAATTGATGAAAATACACAAAAGAAGCATGTGAGTTTCTTATCCAAATTACTCTATTAATAATAGTATGGTCCTACTAAAAATATAAAATTGTAATCTTCCTCATTTTTGAAGTTGAAAACAAATGATTTCAATCAAAGTCAAATCATTAATAATTCGCTCCACCAAAAGTATCCAAATCACTCTATTCTACTCATAGGAACATGGTTTTGGGTTAGATGTTTTCCACACTATGCCAGTCTTTCTTTTGAAATGTTCATAGTTCCTTTAGAAGTAGTTAATCAGATCGAAAAAAGACAGTTATAGCCTGGTTAAAGCATTGAGTATGAATCATGATTACACGCTCGTGAAACTATTATCGTTAACAGTGGAATTAAACATCATAACTCAGAGGTTCATCGGAAATCATGATGAAGGTATTTTTATGTTTCCATGACACCAGAAGCATAGAACTTTAAAGCTATCTTATGTGTTGGAAGATATTGGACCACCAAAATGTAAGAGAACAAAGATTAGATTATCCCGCAAGACTAAATGTTGTAAAGTTGAGGAGTTTTTTTACCTTAGGGAAAGCAGTGTAGGGAAGGGCAAACAAAGAAAAAAACTAAGCAATGGAAAGTCCAATCAAATTAACCGAACAACTTACACGAAGTTTAAAGAGATAGTTGTGGGGATGAACTGGCAAAATGAGAGAGCCCTCAAAATGAAAATTAACAATTGGAAAGTCATCATCAATACTGCAACAAATAAATGGAACAGCAAACTATTTTAGTTTGGCGAGATAAATTTCACAACCAGATAAAGAAAAAAAAAGTACAGGCACGCATACAAGCAGGACGAACAATGCCTATTGTACTATTGCTAAATGTACCTTAAACTGAACGAGCGCCATAATACCAAAATACCTCAACATATAGCATTAGGTATATAGCATGAATGAGTATAGAAAAATCTTCCAGTCATGAAACTTACTTCGCAGTGTACCCAAAACATGTGAACTCTTGCTCTATACGAGTCTGCAGATCTGGATGTTGCGACATCATCTAGTTAGAGATAAACAGAAAAGACACGTGATCTGATCAGGGAACAAGGAGAAAGAGAGGCAAGAAGAAGAATAGTAATATATGCAAGCTGAACTTAAACAATCAAGAAAATAGTACTATTTAAATTTCATACCTTGTCCAAAAGCTGTTTATATACCTCAGATG
>JANLIY010000699.1:0-26263 GCA_029490685.1 Schizonepeta tenuifolia
TTCTCTCTATTCTTGCACATTTGCTCTGATGCATTCTTAGATTAGAAACAAGTAAAAAGTCCTCCTCCTCCAACCCTCGCCGTCAACGAGAAGAAATAGAGAATCAAGAGATTATGGAAGTTGTTGCCGCCGCCGCGCAGCTTGAAGCAGATTTTCAACTTCAGGTTTCCGTTTCTCTCTTCATTCTTCAAAATCTCGAATTCTCCCTGTAATGTTTGGATGTTTTCTATTTTGTTCTGGTAATCTAACTTTACTCAACTGATATTAGTTGCTAATATTTCAAGTATGCCTGCACTTCAATTTTGTTTTTGTATTCTGCAGTTTTTGTTATTTTTCATTAAGTTTTTTTTGGTAATCTCTGCGGTTTATTTTACTGATTGTATGCTTTTTGTGTGTTATTTTACTGATTTGATACTTTGATTGTATGTTAAACACGATGACCAAACAAATTAAGAGAGATAGAAATGTCAAAATGATTTTCGTCATCATGATTATTTATTACCCATTGAATATTTTTGAAGTGAATTTCCTTTTGTAATTGAAACTCTAAGTCCGTTTCTTTTTTTTTTTGCCCTAGAAAATTGTTTGATTGGATGTTCATTACAAAAATTTTAGTTATTTTCCTACACCAGCACGATTCATTTACTAACTACATTTTGATTCTTTCTTCATGATGAGGGTAGTTTAGAATTATAGATATGTCTATGTGTACTGAATAAAATTCAAACATTTTTCAATAAGTTTTTTGAATGTTCTAAAACTGAGAAAGGATTGATGACAAAAATAATTGGGTGTTGTATTTGGATAATTGGATCATATATTATCTACTTTTATCCACTTATTACATTCTCCAATTTTTCTTAATTTGCTCTATCTTGACTATGTTATTATTGTTTAAGAAATGTGACCTCATATTAGACATGATGCATGAGCTGACCAACTATGCAGTTGACAATCAACATGGACGAGGATGACGAGATGGATGAGGAAGAAGAGGGAGGAATGGCTGTAAATAGGACGAACAAGAAAAATTCCGTAGTGTTCCAACTGTGGTTCAAAAAGGTTACCTTACCAGCAACTAAGGAAGGAAAAAATCCAGTTGTAAGAGCTCAATGCAATTTCTGCGAGCAGAATTACGCGTGGGAAGCAAGGAGGCGGGTATGGCACTTTGACCCGCCATCTTAAAAAGCACAAGCCCAAGGAGGTTTTAGCGAGGCTCGGCCTTTGAGTTTTTGAACTTTGTGAATCAAAGGATTTTAGGAATTAGGATTTCAAATTTCGAATAATTATATATTGTCATTTTTAATTGATCTGATATTTCTGTGAATGAACAATGAAGAATCTCAGATGATGATTTTTGGGTACCTAAATATATATTGTCATTATCTTAAAAAAAAAATATACATTGTCATTGACTAGTTTAAAATACAATACAGGTGTATATTTTTAGATATTAAAAAAAAAAATGACGGTTCGAACCGGAACCGCCGGTTTGAACCGGACCCTGAAACGTGATGTGGCGGGCCGGTTCTAAACCGAAACAGTGATTATGGCGGGCCGGTTCGGGTTCCAAGTTTTATGAACAGGAACCGCCGGTTCCGGGCCGGTTCCGATCCGGAACCGGTTCCGCCGGTTCAGGTTCCAAGTTTGGAGGCATGTTTTTTTTTTTAGGGATGCATGCAGGAACGAATTACTTTTCATTAGTAATCTAATTAGGGGGTTTATAAGGGGTAAAATAGTATATGTATTAATATTTATTATTATTATAAATAATTGAGCTATAAATAGAAAAATAGAGGCCTGTCAAGCGACAATATGGGTTTGTCTGGTCTAGTCTTCCAATGAAATCAATTTTTGCTCACTGCATGTAGAAAAATAAGTACGTTTAGAATCGCATGGTACCTTGTCCGATCATTTATGTCTATTAATTATGTTAGTATTAATTTTATGTTCTATCGGCCGTTTCATTAAATATGTCTAATATTTCTTATTTAAATGTCACATTAGTAATGTCTCTCATACTTAAAAAAATGAAATATTCAACCCTACAAAAGTTGGAACCTATCTACTTCCTTTTTTTTCCCGATCGTTCTTAATTTTCATGCTAAAAAGTATGAGACATGTTTATTGTGACAAAGAGAGTAATAACCAACATTTATTACTAAGAATCAGTAAATAAAAAACAATGTATTATGTACCATAATTTTGAAATAGTCAATCCCAATAGTCAATTATTAATTTCAAAATTCGAAATTAGTAATTAAATATAAAAATAATTATTTTAAACATTAATTTGATAATGAATCGCTACTAATGATTATTGAATTATACTAAAATACAACAGAAAGAAAATATAGAAAAATCATAAAAAAAATAATAATAAGACATGGAAGGGATACAAATACTACGATAGAAGTAAGAAGAAGATGCCAAATGATTTAGAATTAACCTTTTCGGCGGCTGTGTACGAAATTAAACTGTCATGCATAAGGTATCAACTAAACTCATCCTAAAAAAAAGCAATAAAAAGGGTAAATATAACTAGTCTCTCCCTCTAGCTTATAATATCCCATGAGTTATATATGTAACTACTTTCCTCCCTTCAGCTTATTATGTTATTCATGACAATTACTTGACTACCGGCGGCGGAGCCAGGAAAATTTTCATAGAGGGTCCAACTAAATATAAAAATTTAGAAGTAATATTTTGAATAAATAATAGTTAAATAAAAATAGTATATATAACACAATATTGTTCAAAATTTAAAAATAACTATCTTACTGTACTTTTAACAATATAATTAACAATCATGCATTAACTACAAATTATGTTATAATTAACTATCATGATATTTTAATTATTTTATAATTAAAAATAGAGATATTGTATAAATAAATGTGTCCTTCCATATGCATCTTACTAACCAAATTCTAAATAACTAATCTTTAATAATATTCTAGTTATCAGGATCGCAAAAAAAAAGCAAGCAGTGAATTTGAAATTGAGATTTTTACTGGTATGATAAAAAATAGAAACGAAGAATGATTAAATTCAATACATATCAATATATTTAAAAAAATCAAAACATCAAATATATATACATATATACTAATAAAATTAAAAAAAAAATGGAGGGTTCATGGACCCTCCATGCCCCATGCTGGCTCCGCCACTCCGCGCTAGGTGTAAATTTGTCAACCTTTTATTATCTCCGTGGTAGTTACCGATTAAATCACTATAAATTAACCCCAATTTTTTGATAAATTTTCACAGTTAAACATTACCAGAAAATAATTAAAAAAAGAAGGAAAGAAAGAAAGATGAAAATGGTGGTAGACGAAGAGGTGCAAGCTCGAGCAAAAGCGTGGACCACTATCTTCGGCTTTATAAATCAAACCGCCGTGGTTTGCGCGGTGGAGCTGAACATTCCCGATATCTTGGAAAAACACAGCGGCGCAATGTCGCTATCGGAGCTCTCCGCTGCCGCCGCCTGCCCTGCCGAACCACTTTACCGCCTCCTGCGATTCTTGATCTTCCACGGCATCTTCAAGAAAACCCAGCCGCCGCCAGACGCCGCCGCTCCTCCTCCGTCGTCGTTATACTACGCTCAAACGCCGCTTTCTCGTCTCTTCGCGAGCGATAAGTTGGGAGCTTTCATGGTGTTGCAGGGCTCCCCGAGGTCAAGAAATCCGATCGGCTTGGGGGCCCACGCCTTAAGAACCGGGACGCCCCATTATATTAAGTCGGTCGACAGCGAGGACACGTGGAGCGATCCGGCCTACGGTTTTCACATGAAGGCTTTCACCGATGCCATGGCGGCGCATGCTAGGGATACGACGGCCCTCATCGTCCGTAACTATCCGGCAGCTTTCGACGGGATCGGATCGGTGGTGGATGTTGGGGGCCGCCATGGGGTGGCTCTTGCCGACTTGGTGGCGGCTTTCCCTTGGGTCCAGGGGATCACTTTTGATCTCCCCGAAATCGTGGCGGAGGCCCCGCCACGACCAGGGATTGAGTTTGTTGGAGGGAGCATGTTTGAAAGCGTGCCAAAGGCAGATGCAGTACTACTTATGGTACATTTTCAAATCGGATCCTTTATTGCTTTTCATGTGATATCTTCTATTACTTTAATAAGAAGATGACACGTGTCATGACTAAAGGTTCAAAATTTAGATATATATTATTCTTATATATTTCCTAAACCTTAAACCATTAATTATGTCATCACGTGACATCTTATTATTAAAGCAATAGAAAATATCACATAGAGAGACAACAGAGGATCCTATCTGGTACATTTTCCTACTCACATAAAAGTTTAGGCTGTTTGATAGTACGAACTCCCTCAATTTCGGATTAGAATGGATAAAATTTAATTTATTGTAAAGCATAAAATAGAAATTACATACTAATCCGTAATGGCGGAAGTACTTATTAATAATTATTCAAATAATAATTATTGTTGTATTTATTATTGGTAGTGGATATTGCACGATTGGAGTGACGAATCATGCATAGAAATCCTCAAGAAATGCAAAGAAGCAATTCCGGCCGATACTGGGAAAGTGATGATAGTAGATTCTATAGTCGATGAAGACGGGAAGGTGACGAGTTTGCCGGCGCTCGTTTGTTGCTCGACATGATAATGATGGCGGTGACGGTGCAGGGAAGGAGAGAAGTTATAGGGAATGGGAGTATCTGATTAAGGAGGCTGGATTCAGCAGATTCACGGTGAAAAATATCAATACTCTAGAGTCTGTGATTGAGGCCTACCCTTAATTGAATGCCTAGCAACCTCCTTTTAAAATTGTATGTTACGACTTCAATTCATTCATCTTCGGATTCGTCTAAGGTTTTTATCAATTGTCATATAATAATTGTACCGCAGAGGCGTTATGTAAACGTAGACAATAAAATTAGGCAAATCCAATATAATCACGTACCATATAAAGAAGTACTACTATTTTACATCTAGCTAGTGTACTATTATTACATGCACACCATTATATTATAAATTGGAAAAATGAATATTTCGACTACAGTACAAGTATCTTCTAGATTAGATAGGACTTTTTGACGATGATTTAAATTTCGATTATTTAACATGTGTCCAAAACACGAGGTAATTAATTTGAGAATAAAAGTACTTTGCCACCGTTAATATGATACCATAACAGTTATTCGTAACACGAAAAAAAAGGTGATCAATAAAAGGACAGGGATCGGCTTCTCATCTTGTAATTAAGAGATGATATTACAGCCCTTTAAAAAAATAAGAGAGAAAAAAGAAAAAAGTCTGATATCTAAGACTTAAAGAAAACAAAAATTAAACTTTTACATCCCCTTTTAATTAGTTAAATTTATAATTTATCATATAGTCAAGTTTGCAATACTCCTTCCGACCCATTGATAATGTCCCTTACTTTATGGACACAGTTATTAAGGAGTAAGAGTAAAATGAGAGAAAATAGTAGGCCCCCGTCCATTTTGAAGGGTTAAATATTTTTATTTATGGTAATGAGACATTATCAATGGGACAAACAGAAAAGGAAAGAAGGACATTATCAATGGGTCGGAGGGAGTATCAAAATCTACTAGAATTTGTTAATTGAGTATGTTCTCTTTTTAAACTAACTAGCGTGTGATTACGTGCACTACACGTATGATTTTTCAATAAAAAAATATTATAGTATTGGTGGAAATATATTATTAATTAATAGATTAAGTTTAGGTATAATAGGAGTTGGATTAATTTATTGAATTTATAATAAATTTAATATAGGTTTACACTATTCCTTTAAAATAAATATAATAATAAAAATATATTATGAAAATCAAATTTTATAATTACAATAGGTATAGATTGGTGGGTAATGATATTCGGTCACACGGTGGCCAGTTATTGGCATAAAAAAAATGAAAGTTGGCTGTAAAAATGAAAATAATCACATTTCCTACTAGGATTTATTCTTTCCAATTAGAGTATATTTTCATTTTTCAAAATTTATATTAACATCTTTAACTTATGTGGTGTGACCAAATAGCATTACTCCATATTGATAGATTTGGATATTCTGTCCCTTTCGTTAAAATGTCAAATACACATTAACTATAGATAATTATGTTCAACAATTAAATTTATAAAATGTATCCAATTTTTCACATTTTACTTGGTCAACTTTTATATTTCTGTGACGATTGAGACACATGGGCCCAATTGTCTCAATGTACCAAGTCATCAGTACTCCTAACACTTGGTAGGATTGGAAGGAATGAGTCTCTTAGTCTCAATATTACTAAGTATTAGGTAGAATTAGTGTATTTTTTAATCAAATTTTAAAAGTTTACTCCCCCCATCCACCATAGTTGTTCCCGGGAAATGTGGGCACGAGAATTAATAAAATTGGTGCACAATATTGTGAGTGAAGAAAATGTATATTTTGTCTAGTGTAATGTTGTGAGTGGAAGAAAATGAATATTTTGTGATGGGGTAGTTGATGCAATCCAAGGTGGTATAAAAGTTTTTATTTATTTTTATTATTAAGTTTTGCTTTTATTAGTATAGGACAAAAATTAGGCTTTATTGTAGTTATTTTGGTATTTTTATAATTTAGTAAAATAAAGATCTGTTTCCTTGTTAGATAAGGATTATGTTTCTTATTATTCAAGGAATTAGCATAAGCCTCTATTGTATTACACCAACCCTATATATAAATAGATCTAAAAGAACATGAATTAAAATTAGATTTTTATGAATAATTAATATTTTGTGAGTTATCTTTTTTTTCTTTAATTCCTCACCAAATTTAGCGGAATGACAGATTGTCACCCGAGATCTTCTTTTTAACTTATCAAACGGTTTCTCCATACTCATTTGTGGTGTTACTACCATAAGCTATCAGTTGTTGAACAACTTGCTCTTTAGGTTGTAGGGATTAATTCTTGACAGTGGTCCTCTTGGGGGGGGGGGGGGGGGGGTCATTTTAGGGGTGTTAGCAATTTTATCTTTATCGGGTTGAATACAGATTCAATCTTGAGATGCATACTATTCACGTCGACATTTACAACTCTGGCAAGGATCATATTAGTAGTGCAAAAAAGGAAAGATTACAATTTTTGTGAACAGACTAAAAAGGAATGCATAGAACAATTAACATGGACTGAGGGAATATGTTGGTTGCCAAAATTTGTTTTTTATTATATCCCAGATGGCTATTTCATACCCCCTCCATCCATAATAATTATAGTTTTTAAGAAGTGGTGCATGTTTTAAGAAAAGTAAGGTATGTATTAATGAGTTGATAAATGGGCCCAAAACTTTTGATAAATTTGAGGTTTAAAATAATAGAGATTGTGTTAAGTCATTTCCTAAAATGAAAAAATTTCATTTATTATGGACGGATCAAAACGTAAATCTGACCATACTTATGTGGTCAGAGGGTGTATAACTAATACCTGCAATTATTTGTTGAGTTTTATACAAAATCATTCCTCACGGTAAATAAAATACTCCCTCCCTATTAGACCTATTTGCTTGTTGTTGAGCAGCAGAGCTTTTAATAATTTGGCTGACTAAATGGTGTACATATATTAGTGAAATAAGGATCCACTTTTTATCATTGGTATATCATGGAATGGTCTTCAAATTTTACTATAATAATTGGGAACACGCCTTCTATTTTCGGTGACTGGAAAATGACGTGGAGACGTGATATGTGACTACTTTTTAAAGTTAAAATTGAAGGCACATTAAAAAAAAATCTATATGATTAGTTAATTTTTCGGTCACCAGATTTTGAAGGTGTAATCCGAATTGCAATGAAATTTAAGGTCGTACCTTGACATGCCAATAATAAAAATTGTTGCTATTAATGTAAATTGGTGAAAATGTCGTGACTTCATTTACAATTAACCCTTTTTAATATGTTGTGTAGTTAAAAATAAGTTGATTGTGCATCTATTAGAGCATCCACAACGGCGCCACGATTTTGGTGGCGCTGTTGAATTTTGCCCTTGCTTGTTGGCACTTCAAAAATCTCACAACGGTGCCATTGTTGGAATAATAGATCTCCCCCTTTTTTTTGTATTAATTTTGTAATTACTTTTATTTGTTCACCCAATCCCTAGCCGCCACTTTATCACACTCTCCTTCCGTCTAGGCGCTCCAGAATGGTGCATTTATGCTATTATACTCTGCTAGTGAAAGGGCTGCAACGGCAACACCAATCAAAATGAGCATGCCCGCAGCGAGCGCGAGCACCGATGCAGATGCTCTTACTAAAAGTTAATAGAACAAACAATTCGTATAGACGAGCCAAAAACGAAATGTAGACAAATACGTTCTGGAGGAAGGAAGTATAAATTATACTACATACTAACCCTTTGACTTGATTGCAATGCACGTAGCTTTAGGTAGTAATAAGAAAATGGCACACGGACTTATTGACTTCTGTTAATAAGTTTAGTATCATTCAATTGGGTCCAATTCTTAGTTTTTCATAATTTTAGATTGGTAGTCTGTCAAATTCTCTGTCCCGTAATTTATGTTTCATTTTGTAGTATTTAGCAACTATAATTAAAATAATAGAATTGAAAAACTTTAATCGTAAATATATATTCTTTAATCGTAAAGTAAAATAATAGAATTATAAAACTTCAATCGCAAATTTATATTCTTTGGTTTCAAAATTTATAAACACAAAAGTATGAGACAAATTATGACACCAATCTTAGATATAAGGATTAAGTGTGAGACAAATTATGACACCAATCATAGATATAGGGATTAATTAAGTGATTAATGGGTGATATGTGCATGTTTAATCTAATATTAATAAAAGAAGTTAAATATGACCCTGGCCATTGAAATGATCTATTAGTGGAGTTTAGGTGTTTGTGGCTAAAACATCACAAATTCTAATCCCCCCATTACATAGTTATTTATAGATCGAGTATGTTGTGCATGATTTTTTAGTATTGTTTACCTATTTCGTATAAATATTCTCTTCAAGAATATCACTAATTTGAATTTCGCAATACTTTATATGTCAAAAAATATGTTTCACATGATTCAAATAGTAATGTTTATCTCTTCGCAATCTACAACTCTCTCCGTCCCATTTAATATGGCCTACTTCATTTCGGCACGGAAATTAAGAGCACCCTCAACACCGTCAGCGAGTCGCTGGCGCTTACTGTGGGTGCCCATTTTGGCGTTGGCGCTGTCGTTGCTACCAGTGGGCTGATGGAGAAAAATGACGCACATTCGCTAGTTTGGTGTGCGAGCGAGCTATGACATGGCGGCTCATTAGTGGCCGCTGAGGTAGTTGTTGCAACGGATAATTCAAAGTTTTTATTTTTATTTTTTTTCTACTATATATACTACACTATATTCTTTTTTCTTCTCATCAATCTTATCATTTCTCCCTCAATTTCTTTGATTCTCTTCTCTTTACCTACAAAATGAGTCCTAATAATAATTCACCTTGGTTCTCTCCTTCCCAAATTAGTTTTGATTCCAACTCTCCAAATTACTACGTAAATTATCGATCCCCTCGATTCCAAACGTTCCTACTGCCACCTCCAGACACAATTTTGGTCGGATCATTTGGTTTGCTACCGCCGACATTTGGATCATCCTCTCCAGCATTTGAATCGCCGCTACATTCAGGATCAGGGGTGTCTATTAGCCTCAATTTGTCGGCAGGTCGTTTGCCGGCTATAGAACACATGCTCTCGAGGACTTCCAATTCGCTATAAACTTAAATGAGTCTGAAGACGAGGTGAATCTGAAGCCAGAGGAGTGCGTGGCCACTTCCACGCCGAAGAAGAAGAAATGACCAGGTATTTGAGGCGAGGGCAGTGGTTGCAGATGCGGCGACATAGGCAGCAAAGGCGGTGGGGAAAGCTCCAACACTGGTGAGGCCCGACAAGGACCGTGTAACTATAGCTTAGGTGAGATGGAAATATTTGCTCGCTGATGGATAGATATTAGCGAAGATCCAATAGTCGGCAACAACTAATAATTGGCAACGTATTGGGATTGTTTGGTGGAGCGCTACAATGAATTCGGGCCCGAGGGAGCCTACGTTCGCAACCTTGGTCAATTGCAATCTCATTGGAAGCGAGTGACAAAAGACTTGGTAGACTTTCAACAAGCCTACAAAAACGTCAATGAATATCATAGCGACGAAAGCGGCGATGATATCCTTCGAAGGAAACTGACGGAGTGGAAGACTTTCCACAAGTTTGACTTCGGCAACTTAGAGACTTGGCACGTGGTGAAAGATACGCAAAAGTTCCAAAGGGTTTGCGATAACCTTTGCAATCCAAACAAACACCACCAAACAGTTAAAGACAACCGAGGATGGGAGCTACACCTCAACGGCGACTACAAGCATGCAAAGATTGGATACTCCAATCTTCGGGGATTTCTCATCGGGCAGTAGTCAACACTCCTCACAGCCAATTAGTACGAAGAAGGCCAAAGAAATGACAAAGGGGAAAGGGTCAGTTAGCGAGTTGTCCAAGAGGATCGAAAGAAACGAAGCAAGATTGACATCGATCGACGATCAAATGGGACTTCCATTGGTGTAAAAAGTTCTTAGTAGAAGCACGAATGAAATGGAGCCCGAACAACTCAAAAACCATTTGGTTATGCGTACTTTTCTTATGAGAAAATAAGACATTGAGTACTGTAGTATTTTAATTTTTTTTTCCCTTTACTTTGTAGGTTATTTTTTTAATAATGTAAGATATTTTAATTTTGTTTAATTAAATAGAATTTACTTTAGTTTAAATTGAGATGTTTAAAATTGAAAAACGAAAATTGACCACCGCCAAGTGGCAAGGCCGTTGGTGCCATTGTGGAAATCGGGAAGGGGACTCGTGGAGCACTATTTTTTGACTGGTGGTGCCGTTGTGGATGCTTTAATAGAAAGAATATTAGGTATAAAAATGTAAAAATAAAGTGTTTTTTAGTCGATAAAGTGTTTTTTTAGTTAATAAAGTTGTAAGAAAATATCTTTTTAGATTAAAATAAGCTCTAATTATTTCCAAAAAGAAAATATGTCATATTAAACGTGTTGTATTGTGACTGCATAGATGATGCAAAGGAGTTGAGGGAGTCTTGTGCAAATAATCTATAGCTGAGGGATCTAAAGTTGTGAAGCGGTTAAGTGGTTCAACAACTAATGAGCTACGGAAAAACAAAGTGAAGGTAGTTGGAGTTGTTTGTTTTCTTCCTTCAGAGTATAAATACTCTTGTCCTACTCGTCTTGGTGGTTACTAGATTAGTTCTCGATCTTTCTAGCTTCTGAGTAGTTGGAGAGAGAGAAGTAGATATACAGAACAGAGCTGTGAGGAAGAGAGCTTGAGAGATCCGCCATTGTTATTGGCGGTAGGATTAACTTGTTCTTCTTGTGAGAGTTCTTGTATGCTGTGTGTAGTGACGATCTGTGACATTGATTTTATAGTGCAATCACTTCTTCTTCTTGTCCCGTGGATGTAGGATCACCTTGATATGAACCACGTAAATCTGGTGTCCATTTTCTTCTTCATGCATTTGTGATTTAGGCTTTGTAGTTTTACTGTTTGTTTGAAAGTGAAGCAAGTTTGTTACGATTTGTTGATCTGATTTCTTAACAAATTGGCGCTGTCTGTGGAAAACGCTTCTACAACAAAGGAGAGTTAGATCTAGCCTGCTGTGTTGTGAGAAAGTGATCGGAGAAGTTTTAAATCTACAAATCTGCTGAAGAGGAAGCTACAGTGAGTGGTTATGGCGACCTCTAAGTTCGAGATGGAGAAGTTCACAGGGAAGAACGACTTCGCGCTGTGGAAAATCAAGATGCAAGTAATCTAGATTCAGCAAGGGCTTGAAGGTGCTCTATAGAATGAAAAATCGCCAGAAACTTCAAAGGAAGGAGAAGAAAAGAAAGAGGACGTGGAGAAACGCAGTGAGATGTTGAAGAAGGCTCATAGCGCCATTATTCTCTGTCTTGGAGATAAGGTGCTTCGATAAGTAGCCAACGAGAAGACTACTACTGCAGTTTGGCTCAAGTTAGAGAAGCTATATATGATCAAATCTCTTGCCAATCGCCTCTACATGAAGCAGATGCTCTATTCCTAAAAGATCCATGAGGATAAGAGCATCAGTGATCAACTAGATGATTTTAACAAGTCATTAGATGATCTTGCCAACATTGAAGTTACTTTGGAGGATGAAGATAAGGCAATCATCTTGCTGAATACTTTGCCAAAATCTTATGAGCATCTGAAAGATGATATGCTCTATGGAAGAGAGTCTTCCATCTCCCTTGAAGAAGTGCAGAATGCCTTGAGTCAAAAGAGTTGCAGAAACAAAGCTCTATGAATGAGAGTCTGATGGTGAAAGGGAAGGCAAAGGGGAAGCCTAAGAAGCCTTGAAAGGAAACAAGAAAGCAGGAGGGTTTCAAATCCAAAGAAGATGAAGAGAAGGAGGCAATCAAATGCCACTATTGCAAGGAAAACCATGCCACATTAGGAAGGAATGCTATAGTTGGAAAATGAAGCAACAACAGCAGCAGAGGAGTTTCTCAAATCAAGACACTACAGATATTGCAGAGGCAATATCATGAGGCTGAAGCCTTGAATATCACAGATTCAAAACTTGAAACTAGTTGGATTCTAGAATCAGGTTGTACTTTTCATATGTGTCCTAATAAAGCTTGGTTTAATGTTTTGCAGGAAACAGATCTTGGAGCTATAATACTTGGAAAGATCAGACATGTCCAGTTCGAGGCATTTGATCTATAAAGTTAAGCTGCATGATGAATCTATTAAAGAAACTAACAGATGTGAGGTATATTCCTAGTATAAAGAGAAACTTGATATCTCTTGGTTGGTTTGAACAACATGGTTATGATTTAGATCTTCAGAAGGAATTCTGTTTGTAACTAAAGACTCTAAAATCATATAGAAAGGTTTTTAAAAGGAATAGTTGTATCATTTGTTAGCTAAGACTATTGTAGGTGAAACAGAACAAGTTTCTGAGATTAACCTTTAGCATGTGAGGCTAGGACATGTGAGTGAAAGAGGTTTAAATGAACTAAAGAAGCAAGGAATAATCCCAATTACTCATGACATTGTAAGCTAGATAAATGTGAAGAGTGTGTTCTTGGTAAAAGAATTGTTGGTAAACATACTACTTCTAAACCATTGCAATATGTGCATTGTGATCTGTAGAGTCCTTTTAAGACTACTAGTAATGGTGGTGGTAGTTTCTTTATGTCAATAATTGATGATTATTCAAGGAAAGTATGGATTTATGTTTTGAAAATAAATCTGATGCTTTTGGACAAGTTTGCTGAGTGGTGAGCAGAAGTACAAAATGAAAAAGAATGCAGGTTAAAATGCTTAAGAATTGATAACAGACTGGAGTTCTTATCTGATAAGTTTTGAGAATGGTGCAAAGCTAAATCAGTTAAGAGGCATAGGACAGTTCCACGAAATCCACAATAAAATGGTGTAGTGGAAAGAATGAACAGAACTCTCTTGGAAGAGAGTGAGATGTATGCTTGCTACTTCTGTCTTGCCTGCAAGGTTTTGGGGAGAACCTGTTACTACTACTGCTAATCTAGTGAATAGATGTCCTTCTACAATAAATGACATGAAGATACCAAAGGAGATGTGGAATGGAAAGCCAACTGATTATTCAAATTTGAGAAGTTTTGGACTGCTTGGTTTATTCACACATCAGACAAGATAAGTTAGAGCCAAGGGCTCTCAAGTGTGTCATGTTGGGATACCCTGCAGGCGTAAAAGGCTACAGACTGTGGTGTTTGGAGTCAGGAAAGGGAAAAGGTGATCATCAGCAGAGATGTAACTTTTAGTGAAGAAATCATGTTCTTATTTAAGAAGTCCTATGAAGATCATGAGTTGGAGTTTGAGGTGGAGCTATCAGACTCAAGAGTCTCTCCTAATGAAGAATCAACTAAAAGAGATGGTTGGAAGTTTGAATTAGGACGAGAGTACTTCTACAGATACAGGACTAAGTGATTATCATCTTGCTAGAGATAGAGTTAGAAGAAGCATCAAACCTCCAAAGAGATATGCTAATGTTGAGATGGTTTCTTATGCATTGCATGTAGCAGAAAAGCTTAATTACAGAGAGCCTAAAACTTACAAAGAAGTTGTTGCTAGTCCTGAAGCAAACATTGGATTAAAGCTATGCTGGAAGAAATTGATTCTCTGATGAAGAACAAGACCTGGAAGCTTGTACCCAAACCTAAGAATCAGAGGTGTGTGGGATGCAAATGGATTTATAAAAAGAAGGTGGAGGTCTTTGGAAATCAAGAGAGTTATTAGATATAAAGCCAGACTAGTGTCAAAAGGATTTACCCAGAAGAAGGGTATAGATTTTAATGAGATATTCTCTCCTGTTGTGAGACATAGTTCTATTAGACTATTGTTATTTTTGGTGACACGATGTGATTTGGAATTGCATCAGTTAGATGTGAAGATAGCTTTGTTAAATGGTCAGCTGGAAGAGACAATCTACATGGACCAGCTTGAAGGTTTTGAGGTTTCTGGAAGTAAATCTCATGTTTATGTATACAAAAGTCATTATATGGGTTGAAACAGAGTCCTAGGCAATGGAATAAGAGGTTTTGATGAGTACATGCTGAGCATTGGATTTGCTAGAGCACAACATGACAGATGTGTATATCTTAAGAGAAATTCTGATTCGAGACTTACTTATCTTTTGTTGTATGTTGATGAGATGTTTGTGGCAAGTAGTTTGAGATCAGAAGTGATAAGGTTAAGCTAGCTCTGAGCAAGGAATTGACATGAAAGATCTTGGAGAGGCAAGGAGGATACTTGGTATGGGACATTTACAGAAACAAGAAGGAGGGTTCATTTGCTGCTCATTCAGTCTGATTATATTAATAAAGTTCTGAGGAAATTCAACATGAATGAGTCCAAGGGTATCAGTGTTCCTTTACCACAACATGTGAGAGTATCAGAGCTACATAAGCCTAAGATTGAAGATGAGAGATTTGGTATGAGTCAAGTTCCTTATGCAAATGCAGTAGGAAGTGTCATGTATTGTATGGTTTGTACCAGACGTGATCTAGGCCCATGCAATTAGTGTGGTTAGTAGATATATGGCAGATCTAGAAAGAGGGCATTGGGAAGATGTGAAGTATATTTTCAGATATTGAAGACTACAAGTAATTGTGGTTTGTTATATCAAAAGAAAGAAGCTGAAGCTGGTAGAAATCTTATGGTTATGTTGATTCAGACTATGCTGCAAATCTTGATACTAGGAAGTCTCAAACTGGCTATGTTATTACTTTGTTTGGTACAACAGTTAGCTGGAAAGTCAATGCTTCAGTTTGTGGTTGCCTTCTCAACAACTGAAGCTGAGTATATGGTTGTTACTGAAGCTGTTAAGGAGGGTATTTGGTTGAAGGGAATGCTTAAGGAGTTAGGCATTGATCAAGAGAGTGTAGATATTTTGTGTGATAGTCAAAGTGCTATTCATTGGTGAAGCACCACGTTTTCCACGAGAGATCTAAACATATATATGTGAGGATGCATTTTGTGAAGGATATAGTGGAGAAGGATGAAGTCAGAATTGTAAAGGTTTCTACACTTGAGAATAGTGCAGACATGTTAACTAAGGCTTTGCCCGCAACAAAGTTTCAGCATTGCCTTGAGTTGATAGGTTTGAGCTCGCAAGAGCTCACACATTAGTTTTCTGGTTTTGAGAAAACTAGAAAGGGCAAGGAGAGGAAGTTTGATCTTCTATGCAATCAGGTGGAGAATTGTTATATTGTGACTGCATCGATGATGCAAAGTAGTTGAGGGAGTCTTGTGCAAATTAATCTATAGCCGAGGAATCTTAAAAGTTGTGAAGCGGTTAAGAGGTTTAACAACTTAATGAGCTACGCAACAAACAAAGTGAAGCAGCTGGAGTTGTTTTGTTTTCTTCCTTCAGAGTATAAATACTCTTGTCCTACTCGTCTTGGTGGTTACTGGATTAGTTCTCAATCTTCTAGCTTGTGAGTAGTTGGAGAGAGAGAAGTAGATACATAGAAGAGAGCTGAGAGGAAGAGAGCTTGAGAGATTATTGGCTGTAGATTAGCTTGTTCTTCTTGTGAGAGTTCTTGTATGCTGTGTTGTAGTGACGATCTGTCACGTTGATTTTATAGTGGAATCAGTTCTTCTTCTTGCCCGTGAATGTAGGATTACCTTGATCTGAACCACGTAAATCTGGTGTCCATTTTCTTCTTCACTGCCATTTGTGATTTAGGCTTTGTAGTTTTACTGTTTGATTGAAAAGTGAAGCAAGTTTGTTTCACGATCTGTTGATCTGATTTCTTAACAAAACGGGACGACCTAAAGGAAAAATCTGTTATATTGAACGGGTCATAGAGAATATGCAGGAGTGAGATTTATTGTCCACAATATTAATGGGCCATAAACAGTTAGATTGGAAACACGTATTATTGTTCGCATAAACTTTATTGTTGGTTCATATTTTTTGTCGATGTTAGGAATATTTGTTGTAATCTCTTACGAAATAATCTTCTTAAGATTAATTTATTGAACATTAGAAAAAGTCGAGCTATAAAAACCCCTAGACGGCTATATGTCTGCGCCAGAAACCACTGTACTTGTAGCTACAGTAGGAGAGTAAATTGCTTTGATTCTGAATATTATTACTCTACTGATTATTCTAATCAGATTTGTTCTCCCTTATTAATTACCGACACAAATATTTGAATTGCGTAATGTTTAAGTAATTACTGTCTAAGAGATTGTATGTATATAGCGTGGTACAGTGTCATTACGATAGTCGGTATGAAGCTTTAACTTTAATTCCAACATAAATAACATTTCGAGTAGATTCGGCTAGCACATCCACACTAATATATCAATAGTCGTGCGTTAGGTTTCTCTCTGGAAAAGAAGTAAATTAGGCAAATACTTGAATGCGATCTGCCGCACCCCATGCGACTCCCGCGTGAGTCGCACGCGCCTACACCTACGCAAAGTGCGTGGGGTGCACACCCCTTTTTTTATTTATTTTGATTTTTGATTTTTTTTCAATTTTTTTTTAATTTCCACAATTTTTTTTATTTCTTCTTTTTATTTGCATCTTTGTTTTTTTGTTACCGCGTCTTCTTTGGTCAAGATTCGATCGAGGGGAGCCGAAGGTCTCGGAGCGAGCCGAAAAAATCCAAATTGTTTCCGACAATTATCCTTATATTAGTAATTGGAGCGAAGATGGAGCCGTAAAATCGGAGCCGAAAGCGGAGCCGGGAAAATAAAACTGAATAAAAAAAATTCAAAAAAAAATAACTGAGTCAACGGGTCAACCCGACACGGATCCGATCTCTTGGGATGCAGCAGGTTGCATCAGAGACCTTCTCAGTAAATTATTTATCAATTTCAAAATCCCAAATCTCGTGCAATTTGTTTAATTAAACTGGAATTTAAATTGAAAATAAAGTACAATATATAGCTGTAGAAAATAAACAAATAACAACCTATCTTTCTTAAATAAATAGCCGGGGTTGTGGTGTTAAAGTAAACTGTACTTATCAATTGAAATTGACCAAACAAAACAATAAAAATGGCGACGAACGAAGATGAAGCAGCTACGGCAGAAGCGTGGAATCATGGCTTCGGTTTCATCAAAACCAGCGTGGTGAAAAGTGCCATAGAGCTGGAGATACCCGACCTTTTACAAAAACATGGAGCTCCACTCTCCCTGCGGAGCTATCCTCCGCCGTCGGCTGCTCCGCCGACCGCCTCCACCGGATGATGAGATTCCTTGCGTATCACGGCATCTTCAAGAAAACCACCAAGGAGGGTGACTCCATGATTTACTATGCTCAAACTCCCATCTCCCGCCGCCTCACGAGGGATAAACTGGGACCCTTCGTGCTGCTGCAGGGCGCCGTGAGGGATCCGTCGGGCTGCGTCACTGCAGAGTCTCTCAAGATGCACAAACGGCCCCGGCGTTGACAACGGCAATTCCGGTGATCTGTACGAGGATCCGGTTTTACCATGGAGGTTTTCAGGGATGCTATGGCGAGCCATGCTAACATGACGACGTCGGCCATCATCGAGAAACTACGGTGAGGGTTTTCGAGGGGTTGGATCGTTGGTAGATATTGGTGGGTCCCGTGGAATGGCCCTTGGGCTGTGGTGAAAGCCTTTCCGTGGCTTCGGGGGATCTGCTTCGATCTCCCCGAAGTCGTGGCTAGGGCTTCACCTCTTCCCGGGGTTGAATTTGTTGCCGGGAGCATGTTCGAGCGCGTGCCAAAAGCTGATGTTGCTATGCTCATGGTATTTTAACTAACAGGTGCTATGTAATTTTTTAAAACTAGTATAATTAACGTGCATTCGCACGTTAAAAATAATAATTATTATAAAGTTTAAGATAAAGTTCATGACTCATACTAATTAACCATTTGATTTTAGAGTTCAAAGTTTAATACACAAATCTTATCAAGTGTTTTCTCTCAAAAGAAACTATTCTCTCCAAGTAGATTAATATTCATGTTTTGCATTCGTTGCATGAAAAAAACACATTATAGAAAAATTATATATTATTGTTATTGTCTAATTTAAAATCTTTTATATATGTCAATTCATCGTTCTATTAATTAAGAACATACAATTAGTTTCAATCTCTTCATGTCGTTGTAGCTGGTTTTAACTACGACACAATATAGACTATAAAATGCATGCTTATATTAAAATAAAAGAAGAATGTAGAGCAAATTAAAGTCCATCAATATCTTTAAGCAGAAGAATACTTGTTGTCAACTTATGATACTCACACAATTATTTTGTTTCTATCTCGGCTTATAAGAATGTTTATAAAATTGTCAAGTCATGTAATACAACAAAATATGGTGTCACATAATCATATATTGTCAACTTCTAATAACATAGAACAAAAGAAAATGTAGCTATCTCCATAATTTTTAGACATAAATAAATCATTCATCTTATACAATGAATAACATGTTGATCTTCCTAAAGTAAAAAAAGAATAAATCCTAAAGATTTCACTTTTTTTTGTTCTTTCAAACTTGAACTCATTAAATCAAATTTTGAACGATCATACAACACAATCCAAAGAAAAAGAGTTGTCAATAACAAACAAAATCGAGAAAGAAAAAAAATAACTTATTTTTAAAAAAGAAACCTGAACAATTCAATCCTAAAGATATATGATTGTTCTTCAAATTGTTGCTCGCTTTGAATTAAGAAATTGTGTAAGAAATTTGGTGAAAATTTTTAATCTTTTTTAATAAAGTGGCTTTTTTTTTTCATCGTTACTTTCTTTGCATTAATAAAGTAGCTTCTTCTTGCTTCTGTCGAGAATAAAAAGAATATATTAACAAAAAAATAGTTAAGTATACCACACAAGTATATGTATAGAGAAATTACCATAATATAGTTCATCATGAATATGACTACTATATGTTTACATTTTGAAATATGCAGATGCAGTAGACCTTTTGATGGACAATGAGTAGGAATAGAATTAGTGTCAAGTTTTTAGTACCTCGAAAAGATTAAATAATTCACACAGATTGATTGAGCCTAAAAAATATTTTTAGAATTTTAAGTTGCCCACTTGGAAGATTGGAGGCAACTTGAAGTTATAAAAGTAAAGAAAAATGTTGCACAATAACATAAGTAAAATCAAATATTGACGAAATAATAAGATTGGTATTACATATTAACAAGAATATAAATACATGATAGGTATATTAATAATATATTTCTTTCACATCATAATATAATATAAGATAAATAATATATTATCAATAAGGTAAATTTATATTCTTATGACATATTATATATTATATCTTGTATTACGTTTATTGTCCTTAATTTTGATAAGTAGTAAGGATATTTTAGGGATTTCAATTTTGTAAAACAAGGCTCTTTTTATATAAGTATATATATAGATAGATGTTACTGACAAGAATGTAATGTATTTTAGTACTCCTTAGCTTCGTCGACAAATTCATTCTTAGTTGAACTCCGGCATGAGAATTAAGAAAATGTTTGACTTAGTTAGTTGAAGTTATTTGAGTGGAATAAATATCTTACTTAAAGGTAATTTAAAAGTATTTAAATTGATTAACGTCCGGTTATAGGTAGTAAAGATAGTTTAAAGATATTTAAAGTATAAAAGAATGGTTCCAAACAGAAAGTACTATAAAATAATAAGGGAATGTGCGGGATATTAGGAATGAATTTGTGGATACCTAAAATAGCAAATTAGGAATGCAATTCGTTGACGGAAATGATTCGAATCGGTATTTCACTTGTAGGTAGTTTAATTAGATTGACAAATAAAACATAGACTAAATTCACCACACACTTTGAAACTTTGATTGAATAATTTTTAGATTTTTTCGATCATGTAGTTTTCGGATTTGATTGATTTGGTTTAATTGGATGTTATAACAGTTTGTGCTGCACAATTGGAGCGACGATGAATGCATTGAGATTCTCAAGAGATGTAAAGAAGCGGTTCCGATGGAAAACGGGAAAGTGATCATTGTGGATGCTGTTATCGATGAAGACGGCGAGGGCGACGAGTTTGCCGGCGCTCGTCTCGGGCTGGATGTGACGATGATGGCAGTGACGTTTGAGGGGAAGGAGAGGACTTACCGAGAATGGGCATATATTCTTAATGAAGCTGGCTTTCGGAGGCATGTTATCAAAAATATCAAAGCTTTAGAGTGTGTCATCGAAGCTTATCCTTGATTCTTTCGATACATGATTTAATAAGTATGTGGGTTCAATTATAAAACACTTCGAGACTCATGAGCTTGTTCAAGCGAGTCTAAACAAATTATCCAAATTTGAATTTCAATCTTACCTATAAAAATGTTATGAATCGGGTGCTTGCTCGTGTAGATTTCAATGAACAATACTTCTTTTTTTATTATTGATGAACTTTGAATGGAAACAGAACTTGTAAAAATTACAATGGAAACTGAAGAACAGAGATTAGGAAAACCAGATCGTCCGAAGTTAGACTTCTGCCCGCAAGACGAGAATACGCCCCAGTAGTGCTCACGGTAAGGCGGCTCATTCCCAAAAGTTAAAACAATCGGCGAACTGAACTGGAACGTAGATTGAACTGGAAGTGAATGATATGCTATGAAAGGAGAGAATGCAGATTGCTTTCGTTGAGTGTAGAATGCAATGAAGATGCCTCCCTTATATAGCAGCTCAAAACATGTGGAGGGGCTCGTCTCATTAACGCAGACATTCATGGACCGGCGGTTTCTGGAGGTAAGAGGTGGCCGGATGTGAACAACTTTGGCTGTTACAGATGCCAAAGGTCTTGGGCCGATGGGCTTCACATGGATGGGTTGCTGGATTGATAAGGCCTAGACACCAGCCCAAAGCACCAATTGCTAAGATCCAAAATCCAAGTCCAAGTCCAAGTCCAAGGCCCGGTCTGAGCCCGCCCGTCCGGACGGACGGGCGGCGGCGGCGGCGCGCGTGCGTGTGTGTGTGCGCTCGCGTAGGCACCCATACACATCCATACACACCAACCCAACAAGTTATTAAGCTCATACAGACATAGCCTAAAATACTAGTCAAATCATCCACATATAACCGATGTGGGACAACTAACATTTATTATAATTAATAACATGTTAATTACTACTTCAACATCCAACCTTTAGCATACAATATCTCACTCACCTGAAATCGGTTTAGAGATATTAAATATACCACGTTTATCTACTCACGACGTAGATTAACATTCAATAAATATTTTAATTAAATAATAAATATTTAATCAACAATATTTATCCTCAATAATGGTTAATATTTAAACCATTTCCAACAACCCCCCACATGAGTGAGAATGCCAATGCAAAATGAATGCAAATGCCAAAGTTCAGTCCTCAAGAGACAATACTGCATTTGGCTAGGTGGCTTGTAACCTTGAACCTATCCATAGTCAACATTATCGAGTATACCGGCGGCATAGTGGTTATGAAAACCTTGAACTAGTCCTCCATGGTGTATAACGAGACAATAATATTGACACAATATTATCTCAGTTCCGTTCGTTCTAATTTTTTGTGTCATTTTCGGCCTTGGACACCCCTTTGGATTCATAAGCGTATCAATTGAAGCGGCCCTCACTTCACACTTATATAGGTGATTCTTATTCCCAAGTATCCTACTATACTTGACCTCTTTGAGGTATCCAAGAATCATTAAAAGTCATAAGACTTAACCTCACCACTTGTAGGTAAACAAACACTCACTGTTCTCAAAGAATAGGTATGTTCGAGTGTTTAACACACGGACTCTTATAACTTCGTTGTCCCATTGAACCAAGCTCTTGGGATCCTCCAATCTGCAAGGTTGGGTATCCGCTATAATCATCCTTAAGATGTGGATTTAACACCCATTCCCTCTAACAGTTTATACATTTGATCTTGATTAATGCTCTTAGTCAGCGGATCCACTAGATTATCTATTGACCTTACATAGTCAATTGAGATAACCCCACTCAAGATCAAATGTCTAACGGTATTATATCGTCGACGAATATGTCGAGACTTACCGCTATAAATATATTCTGTGCTCGTCCAATAATAGATTGGCTATCACAGTGTATCAACACAGACGACACAGGCCTCATCCAATATGGAATATCCTCGAGGAAATTTTTAAGCCATTCGGCTTCTTTCACCAGCTTTTTTATTCAAAGCTATGAATTCAGATTCCATGGTAGACCTGGCAATACAAGTCTGTTTCTTAGACTTCCAAGATACTGCACCACCCCCAATAGTGAACACGTATCCACTCGTAGAAACGAGTCTTTGGAGTCAGATATCCAATTATCATCACTATACCCTTCAAGTACAACAGACTCTCTTGAATAGTAAATCGTAAGTTCTGAGTATATTTCAAATAACCCAGTACGCGCTCCTAGGCTCTCCAATGTTCTTTACTTGGATTAGCAGTATAACTACTCAACTTGTGAACCGAGCATGCTATATCAGGTCGGGTACAGTTTGATAAATACATCAAACTCCCAATGATCTTAGCATATTCATCTTGACCCACAGCTCCCCCTTGTGCTCACTTAGATGAACATTCAGTTTCCAAGGAGTCTTAGCAATAGGTTATCATAAACGTTGAATCTCCTCAATACTTTCTCAACATAGTGAGATTGCGACAATGCAATTCCATTGGGCGTCTTAGAATCTTAATTCCAAGAATAACATCAGCTAAACCCATATCTTTCATGCTAAAATTCACACTTAGCATCCTCTTGGTTTCACCAATCACACGAGAGTTACTACCCATGATTAACATGTCATCTACATAAATACAAACGATAACATAATCGTCACCCCGTTTTCTTAATATAGAACACATTTGTCACTCTCGTTGATCTTGAAACCATTTTGACAACATCACTTCGTCAAACTTTCAAGTGCCAACGCAAAGGCGCTTGTTTCAATCCATATAAAGACCGTTGTAGTTTGCATACCATGTGCTCTTTTCTAGGTACAACAAACCCTTCCGCCGTTGCTTCATATAGATTTCATCATCTAACTCCCCATACAAGAATGCAGTCTTAACATCCATTTGATGAATCTCAAGATTGCGCAAAGCAGTAATAGCGAGAAGCACCCTAATAGAAGTAAGTCTCGTCATGGGCGAATAGGTATCAAAGAAATCATAACCGGCTTTTTGTCTAAAGCCTTTAACTACAAGTATGGCCTTATATTTATCAATAGTACCGTCAAACTTGTACTTCTTCTTTAGGATCCACTTGCATCTTAAAGCCTTACAACCTGGTGGTAGTTCAACTAACACCCAAGTGTGATTAAGCATAATAGACTCAATCTCGAGGTCTATCACTTCTTTCCACAAAGCCGCATCTGGACCAGATAAGGCTTCTTTACGGATACCGGTTCACCGTTTAACATTTAAAACGACGTAGTTCGGTCCATAAACCTTTACTTTTCGTACTCTAGTACCACGTCTAGGCTCATTCACAGGCATAGACCTAAGTCGCTTTCTATTTGGCGGTCCATAGAACACCGAATTAGAACTCGATGCAACATTTTCATCTATGGGTTCAGAACTCATTGACTCATCTACAAGTTTAGAACTCGTAGCTTCATCCTCAACTCTCTTACTAGAGTTAGGATCAACCTTATCCTTATTAGGATAGATGTTCTCAAAGAATACAACATTCCTTGATTCCATCGTCGTACCACATGAATGTCGGATATATCGGATTTGTGTACAACAAACCGATATGCGCTGCTGTTAAGTGCATAACCAATAAAGATACAATCTACCGTTTTAGGTGCACCTTATGAACTTTGGAAATGGAGGAAACCTTCGTATAAATACCTCAAAGTGTGGGGGTGTTTAGCTAAGGTGAAGTGCCTTTACCAAAACAAGTTACACCTAAAACGGTAGATTGTATCTTTATTGGTTATGCACTTAACAGCAGCGCATATCGGTTTGTTGTACACAAATCCGATATATCCGACATTCATGTGGTACGACGATGGAATCAAGGAATGTTGTATTCTTTGAGAACATCTATCCTAATAAGGATAAGGTTGATCCTAACTCTAGTAAGAGAGTTGAGGATGAAGCTACGAGTTCTAAACTTGTAGATGAGTCAATGAGTTCTGAACCCCATAGATGAAAATGTTGCATCGAGTTCTAATTCGGTGTTCTATGGACCGCCAAATAGAAAGCGACTTAGGTCTATGCCTGTGAATGAGCCTAGACGTGGTACTAGAGTACGAAAAGTAAAGGTTTATGGACCGAACTACGTCGTTTTAATGTTAAACGGTGAACCGGTATCCGTAAAGAAGCCTTATCTGGTCCAGATGCGGCTTTGTGGAAAGAAGTGATAGACCTCGAGATTGAGTCTATTATGCTTAATCACACTTGGGTGTTAGTTGAACTACCACCAGGTTGTAAGGCTTAAGATGCAAGTGGATCCTAAAGAAGAAGTACAAGTTTGACGGTACTATTGATAAATATAAGGCCAGACTTGTAGTTAAAGGCTTTAGACAAAAGCCGGTTATGATTTCTTTGATTACCTATTCGCCCATGACGAGACTTACTTCTATTAGGGTGCTTCTCGCTATTACTGCTTGCGCAATCTTGAGATTCATCAAATGGATGTTAAGACTGCATTCTTGTATGGGGAGTTAGATGATGAAATCTATATGAAGCAACCGGAAGGGTTTGTGTACCTAGAAAAGAGCACATGGTATGCAAAAACTACAACGGTCTTTATATGGATTGAAACAAGCGCCTTTGCGTTGGCACTGAAGTTTGACGAAGTGATGTTGTCAAATGGTTTCAAGATCAACGAGAGTGACAAATGTGTCTATATAAGAAAACGGGGTGACGATTATGTTATCGTTTGTATTTATGTAGATGACATGTTAATCATGGTAGTAACTCTCGTGTGATTGGTGAAACCAAGAGGATGCTAAGTGTGAATTTTAGCATGAAAGATATGGGTTTAGCTGATGTTATTCTTGGAATTAAGATTCTAAGAACGCCCAATGGAATTGCATTGTCGCAATCTCACTATGTTGAGAAAGTATTGAGGAGATTCAACGTTTATGATAAACCTATTGCTAAGACTCCTTGGAAACTGAATGTTCATCTAAGTGAGCACAAGGGGGAAGCTGTGGGTCAAGATGAATATGCTAAGATCATTGGGAGTTTGATGTATTTATCAAACTGTACCCGACTGATATAGCATGCTCGGTTCACAAGTTGAGTAGTTATACTGCTAATCCAAGTAAAGAACATTGGAGAGCCCTTAGAGCGCGTACTGGGTTATTTGAAATATACTCAGAACCTTTACGATTTACTATTCAAGAGAGTCTGTTGTACTTGAAGGGTATAGTGATGATAATTGGATATCTGACTCCAAAGACTCGTTTTCTACGAGTGGATACGTGTTCACTATTGGGGGTGGTGCAGTATCTTGGAAGTCTAAGAAACAGACTTGTATTGCCAGGTCTACCATGGAATCTGAATTCATAGCTTTGAATAAAAAAGCTGGTGAAGAAGCCGAATGGCTTAAAAATTTCCTCGAGGATATTCCATATTGGATGAGGCCTGTGCTCGTCTGTGTTGATACACTGTGATAGCCAATCTATTATTGGACGAGCACAGAATATATTTTATAGCGGTAAGTCTCGACATA